>JAOEHX010072978.1:0-23020 GCA_025448015.1 Bolborhynchus lineola | reverse complement strand
AGAGGGGCAGGATCACCTCCCTCGACCTGCTGGTCACGCTCCTTTTGATGCAGCCCAGGATACGGTTGGCTTTCTGGTCTGCGAGCGCACACTGCAGGCTCATGTTCATTTTAACCATCATATAAAGCTGAGCTCATGTCCAACCACTTGTGTCAGCAACAGCGCAACAGCTAACAAAAAAGGGTTAAAAAACCTTCCCTGCTCTGGGACAGAAATGCTTTTCTGGAGTATTTAATACAGTCTATTGTCAACAGACAAATTACCTCATAAATCAAAGGAACCTATGGAGAGATCAGCCTGGAAATTGCAAGAAGAGGTATCAGTGAAGAAAGTCTTCTTACTGTGAGATTCAGTGTTCCCTCTGACTTTTGGGGAGGAGTTGATGTGTGGAGTTAACCCTCTTCTCTTTCCCCACCCCTCTGACTTACAACAAGACCTAGGTTTCTCTCTCAATTGTAGGACTGGCCCAAAACTGCTGCTCTACAAGATGACCAGGGATTGAAGGAGTCCAATGAACTCTTCAGTGCATCTGGAGGAAACTAGTCAATGCAGTCTGTATGCTAAATGATTGTGTAAATTAAGTCTGAATTAAGAAAGACAAGTTAGTAAAGGTAAGTTATTAAAACACAAGGAGGATAGAACAAGAGGCAAGACGTGCATCTGCAGAAGCTGTTCCATTTGTAAATCAAGAGACTCTGTGCTCAAGTAGAGAATTAGGCTGAGCTGCCTGCTGTTATGCATTTAAATTAAGCAGAAGCCTAATAGGTTTTTAAAATTTGGCCCTAAGTGTTATGTTTTGGTTTGGGTTATTTTTTAGAGAAGAGATCATCTAATCAAAATAGTGCTTTAAAAGAAAGAACACTTTAATACCCAACATAAGCAAGGAGCTCTAACTACTGATAAAAACTACTGCTTGGGTAAGATTTGTTACTGTTGGTAAAAGGCTAAAGTGGCTCTTTGCAGACAAGTTCCTGCTGGAGATGCAGGCAGAAACGATGCCATAATGTTAACAAAATGAACGGTGTTTCTGTGCTTGGGGTGGAAACTGATGGAAGGATTGTTTGAAGTTTACTCACTTTCTTTGCCTTATGTTCTGCTGCTGCAGAGCTGTACTGAGGTTTTTAAAAAGGTAAGCCCCTGGATGTCAGCTCAGCAGTATTCAGTCACAAGATTTCTTCCTGTTAGTGTTTCATTTCCACATGAGATTGCATATAGGTTTCTATAGAAATTCTCTCCTTTGATCTTTTGAACTGTGTTCAGAAATTTCCTAGAAAGTTTTGACCTAATTTCTTGTCCATATGAAAAGCTACAGCCGTGTTCAAATCAGCTGCTTCGAGGCAGTGTAGGAAAGCTCCCTTCTCCCTGATCTGGTTAGCAAAGCCATCGTACTTCCAGCTCAGCACTACATCTCAGCAGAGTCTGCTGTCATCATCTCCCTGGCTTTTCAGCAGTTTGTTTCTCTACCTGCAACAGCTCATTTTGCCCTTTATCAAAACATCTTTATCTAAACACAGATTTGCTGTGTGAGCTGAACACAGTAGCGCATGTGCAATGTACTTTTGGTACAAAGTCCCTGTGTCTTTCATCTCTTATTGTTGTACTCTACAGATAACTGAGAATTAGAGTGAAATGCTTTTCCTGCAGAGATCAGTTGCCAGCAGGGACTTTAAAAGTGAGTTCAGTCTAATTGCTGCACTTTGGAGCTTCACTTGACAGTGAAGATTCAGGTTTTTAGGTCTGCAATTGGAAGATGACCTGAAGGTGCCTGCATTGTCTCTAGAAAGGACATAGCTACAAAAGCAGTCCAAAATTCAAACTGCACTCACTTTTCCTGCCCTTTCTGGGCCTAGCATTCACTGCCTGTATCTGCTGCAGCTGGAGATCACCTGACAGATAGAGAGGCAAAGGATAAAGGGGAAGCAGAGCTGCTGAGACCCTTGCTTCCTGCACAGCACCCGCTGACCGATCCCCAGCCTGTCCCCAAGCAGTGATTGGCCTCTCCCAGCCAACTCCCCCCAGTTTGTGTCCTGGGCACGGTGTGGAGCACCCCTTTGGTTAGTTTGGGTCAGGTGTCCTGTTTCTGCTCCCTCCTGGCTTCTTCTGCCCCTCCTCACTGGCAGAGCATGAGACACTGAAAAAGTCCTTGATCAGGGCAAGTGCTACTTAGCAACAACTGAAACATCAGTGTGTTATTAGCATTGTTCTCAGACTTGAAGCCAAAACACATCAATGCATCAGCTGCTAGGAAGAAAATCAACTCTATCCCATCTGAAACCGGGACATAGACATTTACATGGGAAGATTTAACTTCAGTTGGTGCATTTTACAAAAAGAAACTAAAAAGTAAACCAGGGAAAATAAAAATGCATTCAGTATGCTGCAAGAACAAGTTCAGTACCCTCCTGCTGGGTTTGGAGGTTTGTCTGCCTGGTATGAGGCTTGGTCCTTCTTCCTGAATGTATTCTGGCTCCAGGCCTGCCTCCCATCCACAGTTTGCTGCAATCACCTTTTTGAAGCTCTGGTTTAGGCAGATGCAGAAGAAATTATAACACTTTTTGCCTTCTTTTTTAACAGATGTTTCTGTGTTGGGCTGTAAATGTTCATTAGACATCCTGCTCCAGCCTATATACAGAAAAGGCAAGATTTGAGCACCAAAATTCTGATACAGGAATATGACTGCAGAGAGTTATGGAATTATTTGTAAAGGTTTACTGAGTATTGCAGAGTAGTTAATAAAGCAGAAGGATAAACGATGCTACTCAACAACGCATTTCTCTTACTTTAGTAATTTGAACATTGCACTGTTTCAGAGGTAAGCAGAATTTGGTTTGTCTTTTAGCATAAATTTATTTACCTTAACAAAACAAAATACAGATCCTGGATCCTTACTGCCATTTTAAGCATGTGAATAAAATGCAGCAGTATACCAAAGTATCGACAATGTACAGGTAGATCCTGTCTTTTGAGTGTCCACCACTTAAAGACACAATTGGTATTAGATGAAAAGAGAAAAGATATTAATTTATTTTGCTGTTGTTTCCATCAAGTTAGCTACTGATTGCTGGGGTTTATCTTCTTTGATTTTAAATGTACCGGGCGACTCCATTCACCAGCACTGTTGCTGATTTGTTTTGGAAAGAAAGGAGTTTCCTTCACTCAGCTGGCACAAAGCTCAGGTAAGTTTTGTGGCCTTACTTTCATTCTTAACTTTTTGAATGATTTTATAGCAGGAGATGTTCCCTAGCGTGTTCCTCCAAAACTATTGGTACTTAATTTAGAGGGACCAGAGGGAGTACATCACCATCTGGCAATGTCCAGGTGGTGATATACTCTCAGCTCCTGTGTAATGGTTTATATTGTATAGCAACTCAACTCAGGAAAATCCCCATTTTGTGATGGGACTGTGTCTATCACCTTTGGGCCTGGGCCATGACCACATCCTAGATACAATGGTACTGCCAAAATGTCTCCAAAAATTCTTTGACTAATCATTATTATAAATGCTATAATAGGGATTTCTGAGATTGTTATATTAATAACTTTGAGGGGAAGCATTAGTAGGTAGAAGACAGAAAAGTGACAAACATTAAAGCCATATAATATAAAGTTTCTAATTCTGCTTCTGTCTGCTGCAAGAAGGGCATGGCTGATAATACATGAATAAATCACAGCCTCATAAGTATAAAGGAAGAGTGTGAAGAAAGCCTAAGCTTATCCAGACTTTCTCCACATGGGAAAGAATCTGTAAGATGGGGAAAATATTCATTGACTTACAGGAAACAATAAAAGATCCCAGAGATAATACAGAGGCCTATTGATTTAATGTGTCACCATTTGCAATCTATAAATATCCCTGTGGCAAACTCAAAAGATCTCAGTTTGTTTGTGACTAGGAAATGGAGACCAAAAGCAGCCACATATATAAATACAATGGATTTCCCAGCCTCACAATTTATTGTCTCTCCTTCAGCAACGCGAGTTACACACTGAAACAATACTGCAGCCATAATAGGAAAGCTGTCCTACTCAGGATTTATGAATTTATAAAGGCTATAGTCAGTTTTGTCATGTGATTCAGCAATAAATCACTACTTACAGATGCCAGAGCATGCATCAGGTGGCAAGGTGCTCATGGAAGGACACGATGCATTTTCCAGTGCAGCCGTTAGGTATCGAACAGTAATAAAGGAAACAAGGGTTGAGCACATGACCTGCCCTAACCCAGCCATGGTGCTTATTGGAGCATGTCAGTAGCCACCACTAGGAAGATAAAGCTTCACAGCAAATACTTGGAGTATTTTTTAATTAGGAAATATATTCTGAAAGGCTTGTATGTAACTTCCTTTGCCTCACCCTGTCCTTACCTCTTGGCTTTACTTTCTGCCTATCAGCAGGTTAGGACAGGTCACAGTTATATGCACATCATGGCTCTAATTTTCCTGCAAATTTAAGTTTCCATTACTTTATCTGCATTATATCACATCGAGTGTTTGATTATATACTGCAGCATCTATAAAAAGATTTTTCCTCTTTCAGAACTGAAGCTAGTGTATTCAGTTTTATAAAAGGGGGGTGGAGTGTGTGGTGATGGTGGAAATAGAGCTTTCTGTCCCCAGCCTGGCTGTCGCAGGAAGGGCTGTTCTTTCATCCTTGCAGAGGATGTGCATGCGGTGAGGCATGTTTCTGAACAGCAGGCACATTGCTGTGTATCGAGGCTCAGACTTCAAATGGCCCATAATCAGGCATTTCAGGCCCCTACTTATGCTCCTGAAGAGTTGGCCTGATTTTCAAAAGTACCAAGCAATCAACATCTCCTATTGATTTCTGTGGGAACTAGTCGGCCCTCAACACATCAGAAAAACTGATCTGGTTACTTAGAAACCTGCATATGGTTTTCACATCCACACTCTGGAGCTGTTTTTTGTTGGGTTTTTTTTATTGCTGGAACTAGGCTATATTTTCCTCTGCTGCATATGCTCTTCATATGCTCAGTAGCACTTTTGCTTACTCTGCAAAAAGTGGCCTTTCTAGTGCACTTGGCCCTGGAAATCCTGTAGATGAATTTGTATTCTCTAGATCTGCTTTTGGGGAAGAAGAGTTGAGGAGTTTGGGTTTGCCCTCTTCTGCATTTCTCCAGCTTTCCAGTTACTTTTGCTGAGCTGGAAATACTTTTTTTGGTCTCAGCTGAAAGAGTCCTTCTGCCATTGACAAGATTTGTAATCACTGATATCTACAGGTGACAATTCCCTTTCCCCTTTTGGTACTGCAGGTGCTCATCCAACTATCAGCGAAATGACTGCTCTCTGCTCTCATCCCAGGCCACATAGCCCACAGTACCCACCATGGAAGGGAGCATGTGGGATGCTGGGCTGCTGCTGTGGGGATGCTGATGGGATGTTAATGAGGTATGGGATCCTTGATCTGTGCCATATCTTGAAGCTTGGCTGCCTCAGTGGCATCCCTTTTCTCATGGCTGTTACAGCCAGGCGCTGATTTCCTTCCATGCGACGGCTGGGAATGTCCTGATCTTTTGATTTATACATGTAAAGTAGTTCACTGGCTGGAAGAAGGAGGGAACATCCAGAGGTGTTTGTCTTGCCTGTGTACCTAGGGGTTTGTTAGATGATCTGTGGGGCCTGTCCCAGCACTCTGTTTTTATTTACACAGCATAGGAGCACCGTCCATCAGGGCAGTAGAGCACCACTGAAACTGAACTTTGGACAGGCAGCCAGAGCCCTGGAGGAAGCTTTGCAGGTATTCTGTCAAACCCGAGAGCCAAACAAAGGTTTTGTTCCTGCATTAGCTTAATGCATGTTTTCATAAGCATAACAGTGGAACAAGCAGCCTTCCTAAGAGCTTGTGAGAGATTAGAGTCCTGTCCCTATGGCTTCAGTCTTAGGGCTTGCACACTTTTCTTTGAGGACTGGGGGGAAAGAGTATCTTTTTGGGTAAAGCTGTTTCTTTAGCAGCTTCCTGTGTCACCAGGCAGCAGCATGGGGCATGCCTAGGAGCAGAGCAGGAAAGGAAGTATTACCAGGACCTAATTTCTCCAGGGCACCTCAGCTGCTTATAAGCAAAGGTTTGGTGTAGCCATCATATGAAAAATGCTGCTGGTATCATTCTGACACAGGAAGCACATAAAAAATTAGAAATGGACTCTTCTGAAAGAAATAAGACAAAGTATTACAGTATCAAAATGTCTTTGACAGGTCGAATGTATATATCACATTCTGAAAGAGGCTGTTTGGAGAGTGATACATTTCATATTAAAATATATAAATCATCCACTTGGAGAAGAACTGGACTCCCTGGGCAACTAGCTTAGCTACTGCATCTGACATGCTGCCTGTTAAAACAGACATACTCATTTCTGAACCTGATAATCATTGCTTAGTTTTTGTATTTATTCCAGGGTAAAATTCAAAATTAGATGTATTATTCCCAGCATCTGACAACACTCTGTGTCTGTTACTGGCCTGATTGTGTTATTCCAGTCTTGCAGTGTAGTTAGTAGTCCCTAGTTAATCAGTGTGTCTATTGATTAATATATGTTCACATTACAGTAAATATATATCATAATAAGTTAGGTGATATAATAAATTTGCTATATCCAGAATGTAACGTACTAAATCAAAATTAGCAATCACTAATTGAAATTATATTCCCTAGTACGGAAATATATAAATCAAAGGCATTTTGTCTAAAGTCCATGCATCATTCAGAACATTAATCCTCCAGCAACTGTAAATGTTTTTCTACTACATTCATTTGGCTTAGCTGGATAATGGTAATAGCCTTGAGGTTAAATACACAATACAGTGTGTTAGAGCTGCTCTAGTGGTTAACAAGACCCCATAGAGCCTTACTTCTGCTCACACTGCACCACTCACTGAGCTGTGGGGATGGTCAGTGAGTTGCACCCACTGTGTGCTGTGAGTTGAGCTTCCTCACCTCTCAGGGTTGAGGAGTGGTTGTCTGTACAACAGTTGGAAGTCCTTTACCCTGCACACTCAACACAGAAAATTGGGACACAAAAAAACTCATGCTGATTTGAAAGAAACATTGTGACTCGGATGCTTCCAAACCCACTGGTGCTTTTCTGCGATGGGGAGAAATGCAGATTGCTCTGGGGTGAGCAAAGCGTGAGAAGGAGCAGGTGAGACAGCCTGAGCTGCCCCCGCTTGCAGCAGCTTCACAAAATGTCCCAGCCATGCACAGAAACCAGCTGGAGCTTATACAAACCTCTTGTGCTTACTTTGCGTTTTTGAAGGCTGGGCATCAGTCCAAGCCCACAATCAGTGCGAGGGCATGTCACAACAAATAGGAAAGGGATAATTAGAATTTTATGAAGAGTGGCTCTCTATAATGCTACCTACTGTTTACTCACCAACAATTTCAAATTTTGTAACTGATGCATTTTAAGTAATACAAATTAAAACAAAAATAAGAAGCTCATATTTGCTCTTAGTTATGTGGGATTATTAAATAGCCCTGTTCTCCCAGTGGGACCAGTGTGTGTGCACGTGTGTCTGCTCGTAAAACAGTGCTGAAATGTATGAGAGCATAAGAATGTAATGTTAGCAGATAATAACCCTTGATTTCATTGTTTCAGGTCTTGGGTTTGGGTTCTTTTTTTGAAAAGTCAAAGAAAGAGCCATTCCTATGCTTTCTACCAGTGTGTGAGAAGGTACATGTAAGAGGTAAGCCTAAAAGCAATGCAAAATGTAACTTTTCTTTGTTGTCTCTCATTACGTTTCTGTAACCTAGGTAGCTAGAGCAGCTGTTGCCTTCTACCCCCCAGACAAGACTCTGTTTCAGTCATGTCTAACACCTCCACATTGTGTCCAGTGACATAGCAATTTGACATATCTTTTAGTAAAAAAAAAAAGAGGTGCTTTAGCAAGATATTACATTTAAATTATTGATTTGTTGTAACTAATATAGCTGCATGGATATTCTTACCCATGGGCAAACCCCAGAGTATTAACCTGCCCACAGCACAAATTACACCCACACAAAGATGTATTTTGAAAGTGAACACAAAAAATGTAGCTCAGCATTAAGTATTTTTATCATCTTAATAAACCCTCTGAAATCAGCAAAAGAAAGCAACATGTACAAGCAGTCATCTGATCATTTTTCTCCATAAAATCAGAAATGCATGAATTTTCAAATTCTTTATTGTTTAGTTACTTTTAACCCAATTCACATTATTCAAGCATCTTCTATTCTGCATAAGTAGTCAAAACCAACCATATGGCTAATTGCTTTCCCAAGTTGTGGCTCTTTTTTAGCAGTTATATCGCTGGCTGTATCTCCATCAATGAGTGCTGTGGTGCCATGGATGTGGAGGTAAGGCCTTAGGTGCTGGAAATCCACATCCACATCGTTCATGTTCCTATGGGGCAGCTTCCCACAAGCTCTGGTATAATCCCAGTGGCCAGCATCTGAAGTGCACAACTCACATGCTTTTTCAGGTCTAGCTTAACACGGAGGGATGCAGCTCTCACACTCCAACACTGCTCTGCAAAGTGAGCAGAGGCACAGTAAGTGGAAGGTGATGGGGAGATTTGCTCTTTCCGGCTAACAACCAGAAGGCTGCATAGCTACCCCCATTGGATACCATCTGCTTATGGGCACACCTGTGGTGGCTTGAAAGGATATCCATGAAACATCACTTTTGATCAATTTTTGCTGTCTGATCACCACTGCGGCTATAATTGCACAGAGAACCACAAGGGAGGGACAGCTCAGCCTGTCCTGGGTCCTATAAGGAAATCACCCCCTTCTTTGGCTTTAATACAGCTGGACCCGGGCGCTGCTCTCCACTTACAACATTTGCAGGGCCATAGTTTAAGGAGAAAAAAGGGAAACCCTGTGTCACAGACAAAAGGACTGTAAATCATGGGGTAAATTACCCTCAAGCACAATCTGGCAGGTATATGAGACAACCCAGCCTCACTCCCTGTCTGATCTAGCTACACGTATTTAAATCCAGGTCTCCCACCTATGAAAACACTGCTCTGAGAAATGTCTACCCCGCTCTCAGAAAGCATTTCTCTGTGCTTTCTCCCAGCTAAGGTAGCATTATCCTGCCTGGCTCTGAATTGGCTGTGTGTGCATGCATCTCTTGGCACCTTGTCGTGCCACTGTTAAGGCTGGCTGGATTAAGGAGTTGATTTATGCAGTAATCCCATTAGGCATCATCAAGGTCTAGTTTGTGCATGTAAAAAACTACGCGTTGAAATGCTGAGGGACATGATGCTGCAAAATCTGAAAGTATGGCTTTGTGGTGCTAATGATAAATATTAATTTGTGTAATAGGTTCTCATGATGTGGACAGGGTGAATGGCAAAATGGATTCAGGTCTTTATATTTTCTTTTTAGCTTGTTATTATCTAGAAAAAAAACCCACTAATTACTAGCAGCTAATAGCTAGTGTGTTACTTACCCTCTTAATTAGTACCCTAATTATTAAGTGTAGTGATAACCACTAGTTAGAACATATTTGCTTTTTAAGACTTTGTTTATCTGTCTTCCCACTCCCTCTTTTTAATGACACTGACACCAGCAGAGTTGCTGGAGAGAGACTACCAATAATTTCCCCTTGGGAAATGAGTCATTTTGAGCCTCCTGAACACTGTTATGATTTTCATTCTATTGTAAGATGCTTTTCACCTTTGAACTGCTGGCTTGTGTTAGATTCTAACATTAAAGCACTAACATTTGAAATTGGGAGGATGAACTCAGGGGAGCAGAAAAGGTCACCTCAGCAGCACAAGATCTTGCTCAGTGTCTGCCATCTGGGAGGTAGGAAGGTGTCTGAACAATGTGGCCTTCAGCTATCCATCCTGTGGAACAGGAGGCTGTGTTCTCTGGGTGCTGACTGCTGCAGTCCACTGTGTCTGCACTGAGTCCAGGAGCACAGCACCCACTACAAGAAGAGGTGTCTGTTCAAAGTTCATCCATGCTTAAGTGAAATATCAAGCAACAATATGTGGATTCTCAATAAAATAGCCATTTAAATAGAAAATTAAGCATAAATGCCTGCCAAAAATCCAGTTCTGATTGGTATATAAGGGCCACTGCCAGAAGTTGTAATAATGCAGCCTTTTTATGGAGTCTTATTAACTCTTTCCAGGGAGCAGCACATTATGAGTGACTGAAGGCAGTGATTTAAGAAGCATGGCAGAAGGGAAGAAAGATCTCTTGGTTACAGAGCACAGTGTATGGCCCTGCTTGAGTTGAATATGCTTTGGCACACCAGAAAAAGTACCTTGTTAGCTGCAAAAATCTAACGGAAGTAGCAGGATATCCCTGCTCTTTCTGCCCTTGATTCTTGGCAGTTTGGATTACAAAATGCTTAAAGGATGTGGATTGGGAAAGTTGTGTTAACTATATGTACAGTTACTGTTTGTATAGCCTCTTTAGTATGCACAACGCTTCATGCTGATTTGACATTGTCTCTGCCCTGAGGAGCTTGAAATCTAAAGGCAAAACCCTGTGACTGTCTGAAATCTGAACATTTCAAGAAGGCTCTGGAAAAAAGGATTCATGAGACTGTGAACAAATACGTTCTAGTTGACATGTCGAAAGCAGCGAGCAAGCGGGAGGCAGAGGTAAACAACTGGAGTGGAGGAGAAAAATAGTAAAGAGTCCTCATTATTGTCAGCTTGATTCCAGCCTTCTTCACCCAGGCAGACTTCACTGCCTCTTTGTCAGTGGAGGTATTTCTGATTTACACTGATCTGAGTGAGAACATCTTCCATGCTTTTTTAACCAGCACAGCTGCTGTTGGAGTGGTTTAAACCCCTTGGTCCTTTTGCCTTGTTCAATATTTATGGGTGTCTGTGGTCCATGAAGGAGCAGCAGTAACACAGCCAGAAGCAGGATGGGCAAACAGCTGGTTGTGCTTCTCTGTGCAGAGATAAACCTGGAAGAGCAGCAGTGATTGAGATGTACTCCTGCATGCAGCAGCTTCCTGTATCTAAAGCTGGTCCCAGTTTTTCCAGCCAAGTGGTGACCTTCCATATTGTCTTTCCATAGTGACCTTCCATTGTGTCTTCCTTTTGGTCCATCAGATAAAAGCAGCTGCAGCTCCTTTTACAAGAAGTTGCTGACCATGGTGTGTCTTTCCTCTGATCTGTGTCAGTGCCCCAAACTGCTTTTCTTTCCTCCTCCTTGTAATTGTGCCTTCCCCAGGAGGAAATGCCAGCACCCAATACTCCCCACACCACTGCTTGCTTAGAGACTGCTGCATGGGGTGCCTGTTTGGTGACATATGTTGAATCCCTCCTGTGGTGCAAACTGCAGGACCCTCCTTAGCAGTTTGCAGGGCATTAAGAGCCAGTGTGGGTTTCCTTACATGCATAACCTGGAATTGCAGTTGAATAAATAAAGCTTTGAGGATGATTAGAACATGCCGGGTGCTTTCCTGACAATAGCAGTGATCACAGAATCAAGTCAGGGTGAGAAGCAAAGGAGTTCTTTTGGTCTGTGACTTGGTGGTCCGGAAGACAAAGAAACCCCCCACCTCGTTTGTTAATTAGGCAGAAAATTCTCCAAGGCAGCGAATAAATGCCGGGGCTGCGACAGAGGCTCCCCGCTGAGCCCGCACACGCTTCTCCAGCTCCGACCTCAGCCTCCTGCCCTCCGCATCGCCCCATGCCCGGCTGAGCCGCAGCCCTGTCCGCTGCTCTGCTGCGCCCCGTGCTCCACACGTGCGGCTGCTGCGTCCTCCTGGGCTACAAAGAGCGCTGGGTCTGGGCTCTGTGCAGGAGTGTAGGTTACCTGTCACATGATTGAAAGGCCTTTTCCTCTTTTTCCCTTCCGATTAGACAGAAGCTTCTTTATTGCTGGTAGAACATGTTTGGTTTCCTTGAAAGACACTCAGTCTGGGGAGAAAGGGGCTTCTCTGTGGAAGAACAAATGTGGTATCAGTCCTTTCCAATTTCTCCCTCTTGGCAGTACTGCAAGAAACAACAGGCTTCAAAAGAAGCTTCCATTTCTGTGCTGGGTTTTTAAATGTCTCTATAGCTACATCAATAGCATTGCTTTTTCTTTCTCTTTTTATTCTTTCTTTTTTTGTTTTCCTCAGTTCTGTTATGCCAGAGAGGTGCTGCAGCAAGAGATGGAGAGGAAAGAAAACTCTTCTTATTGAGGTTTTGGCACATGCTGTTGAGGCTCCATCTGTGAAATGGGACCCAGCTCCCCTTGAGGCCCACAAGGACTCAGCAGTGGTTTTTAAAGTCACTAACTGTCCCACGCAAGGTAAATGCCACTCATCCATCTTGCCTGGGATGCTGGGGTATCATGGTGTCTTCCATGTAATTTTGGTACATGTTAATTGTGTGCCTTTACAGTCTTGCCTGCCTACAGCAGTGAAGCTTTGGCTTAAAGTCTGTCTTTTTGTCCATGCAAGTGTTTCCATGCAGTTATCAGAGTAGCTTTCAGCACAATTTATTTATTATCATGCTCTAATACAAGACTTCATTAAAACATTATGTACGTTAGTATGAAAATCTGTGATTACTTACAACTGAAAAATGTCTGTTAGAGTATTTTAAAGAAGCTAATGATTACTGGAATGGGACTATCAGCACAGTGCTTTCTAGTTTTGTGTTCATTTTATGCTTTCTAACATAGAAGTCAATGAGCTGAAGCTGACACCCTACATTTCCTTGGGGTTTCCTTTGTGTGACATCTGTGTCTGGGAACACTTTCAGTCACTGTACTGATAAATGGTGTGCATGAACACTGAGGATAGAGAGTTCTTCCAGGCCTGATCTGCTCAGAATGACCTGAAATTCCACAACTGTTCGCAACAATGACCCATGGACAGGAGATAGTTTCTCTATGGGAAGTGCCAGGAAACTCATTTCCGAAAGTTGTGCCGCTCTGTGCGTGCAGCATTGCCTGGCAATAAGCCTGTGCTGGTGTGATTTCTGTGCACAGGTCTCTTGTCCTTGTTGGTAGAACTGGTTTCATAGGTGTTCCATACATTGCACTGGGTTTCTTTCCCTCTAAGCTTTAGAGGTGTAAGGAAATAAAATAGTCACACTGTTATAGCAGGAGTCCATTTGAATGGGTAATTGCCAGGCAATGTAAAGGTATTTGAAAAGGTGGAGGAAAAATAATCTGAATGTCCTCCTTTTACTGGGAAAATGTATTATGATTTATGAGCAATTTTTGTTGTTGAAGGAAAGAGTAAGATTCAGTCAGAGAGACCATAAAAATGAAATGCATAAAGTGTTATTTACATTATATTGGAGATGAGGGAATCACTGGCAGGAAGAATGCTAGTTTATTAAATAAAAAATCAGGTTATTCAGAATTGCATACTTAGATTAACTGCTGTACAAAAAGTAACCCATAATTCTTCCCACAATAGAAAAAAGGGATTCTGGTGAGCGCTGCTAATGGCTCTGTGCTAGCTCATATCTGTGTGCCCAGCCCATGCAAGAGGCTGGGCTGGGGGCAATATCCTGCTGCAGTAGGAGCTGAGCAAATGTAAAGCTGAATGAAAGGCAGTTTTCCAGAGGGTTTCCTGTCTGTATAATGAGTGAGAAGAACAATGAAACAACACCACCCAGTACTGGGTGGCAGCACTGCTGGTACTGGGCACTGACAGCCCAACAGTCTCCTGGGACTGATGCTACACATGTGTATTTGTGTTGTGAAGCCAAAAAGCAATGGGTTTAAGAAGTATGTGTATATGTGTACATATAAATACACTGTTAATAGGTGGTGAATAATTTTTACTACCTCTTGCTACTAAGGATTATGAATTCTAATTAGTGAATGTGTTTATCCTCAGGAAGCCCCTGGCACTTTGAGCCTCACACAGTTCTGCTCCATGGAACAGCCCTCCCTCTCCTTTGTCCCAACCCTTTGCAGTTTCAAGTCATGAACTTTGTAGCTGAGGATTACTTTATCGATATAGAAATATGCTCCCACTCTGCAAACAAAACACTTTTAGTGCTTATAGATGCTGTTGTATAGGCAAAGTGGAGCCATGTGCCTGTTTTGGAGCCACGTGCCATGAGCCATCCCTACAGCTGAATAAAGCTGCTGGCATTCACACTGGCAGAGGAAGGAGTACCAAGAGCTCACAGTACTAGGTTGCCCTGTGCCTTGGTTGGTCCAGAGACAGAAGCTCTTATTGTCCTTTTTATTCTTAAAGAACAACCAGTTTTCAATGAGGTTTGCTAGTCATTGTCAGCGTTCAAAGGTTCATAACTAGCTCAGCACATTAAATTATTTCTTTAGATCCTCTTTGGACTGCCAAGCCTATGTAACCAGGGTTTTATATTCTTTTGCATATTTCTGGAAGACAAAGTTAGCATGGAAAACAGAAAAATACATTATTTACTTTGTTCTTAGGATGCATTTGGAAACCAGTGCTTTTGGGTTTGTGTAGGTAGATGTTGCACCTTATTGTAGGACTGGTGATCAGCAAAGAAAGATTTTTGCTTTTACTGTTTCAGTCTCCCAGTAATGGAGCGTGAGCAGGCATGAAATGTCATAATCTCAGATTTTTACACTCCTATATTTTACCATAAAATTGATTGCTTTCTCAGATTGTAGAAATTGGACTGTGCTGAACAGATTAGGGTCTGTTAGTATCGGGCAGCCCTGCACATCCTTTAAACAGATGAGCACTCAAAAAGGGTCTGTGCTAGTGGTAATTCTACCCAGAAATAGATGACTATGTCCATGAAGAACATTTTTTCATCTTTCCTGTTGACAGAAAAATAGCCCAAGTAATGTGGGTTTATAGCATATCAGATCACTGCCAAGGGAAAAGTGTGGCTTAAATTCAACTTGAACCTGCTCTTTCCACTGAGAAGGGGAGCTCTTACGGAAATCCAGACTTTTGTGGGAGCTTTCTGCTTTTCACAATAAATTACACTTCCTGAGAAAAAGAAAAAACCTTTGACCTGGGGGCTTGGGTTTTAAGAAAGATTCCACGTTTTGGTGAGAGCTGAAGGAAGGTTTATGTCCTGACCTATCACGGCAGAAGTGCAGGGAGTAAATGGGGACTATGCCCCATGAAATACTGCTTTAGAGATTTGTTTCACCTAACAGTGTATTCCATTTGCTGTTGTGATAAGCTACTTCCTTAATCACTGCTTTTGTGCATTCAAGGGGAAATTCCAGCTGCTGCTCTTGGTTACCTGCAATGCTCTGTGTGTGTACCCATGCTTGGTAAAGGATACTTGGAAAGGACCAACAAAAGAATAAATATTTTTATGATTTATTTTAAGAAAAGTTCCTCCATCTGAATGCTGAAATAAAGCTCAGTATAACATACAGATGGAAAACAATTTCATGTTGTAGCCCTCCTGAGCCATGTGGCTAGTGACTCTTGACACTCAGGCCCTGTGGATGCCTGATTGCTACATCTGCATGCAGGGCTGTGTAATGTGCTCCAACTGCCACAGTCTGCACCTAGCCTAAAGGAAGGTCTGGAAAGATGAGTAATTGCTCAGAAATAGCTGCAGGAAGCTCTGCTGCTTCCCTCTGATTGATGCAAGCTATTTGGAAGGTGTTTGCTACACAGGGATGCAGCCGCATTCGGGGCTTGGAGCCAAACTGAAAGGCCTGAACTGGTGCAGTGGGATGGTGCTGTCATGAGCTGAGCTGGCTCAGGCCTGGAAAGGAAAGAACCCAAAACAGGTTGCACTTACAGCAACCTGTGAGTGTCACAGTACATCTCCCTGCTGCAGCCTGCAGAAAGCCTCACACAAGAACCTAGACTCTCAGTGGCCCATGTATAAGGCTATGTATGGATTAAATGCATGTATGAGGCAAATATGATAGTACAAGCTACTCTTTTTTACCATTACAACACCTGATGCATAATGCATAGCTCATGAATAATTTGTGCAATTATCTATTCTCAAACTTAGGATATTACACAATTTTTTTTCACTCTGAAAATAAACAAAGAGGAAGTGTTGTCCATCAGGAATAAGAAGGGACAGGCAGGCTCAGCAGCTGCTGGCAGCTGCGGGAGCCGGAGAGCTGGAACAGTCCCCTGAGGAAGTGGCTCTTGTGGATGTGTTAGCAACGTCCGCTATTGCTCTGCAAGCAATCCAGGGAGAAAATGAAACTCTGCCAAATGTTTAAAAATCATTCATTTTATTGCAGCATTACTCAGTGCCTGTAACTCTGTGAAATATTGTTTGGAAAGCTGATTGTTTAAATGGGTGTGGATATAAAATCAAAGAAAATACCACCCTTGGAGACAAGGCCATAGTCTTTAATTTCAGTCAGAAGTGGATAAATAGTAACTCTTCCTTTTGAGTGATTTTTGTGCTCTTAAATCACTGAATGCTTGTATAGGGGAAGAAGCAAGGAAAAAGCAACCTGCTTATGATAAAGGTAAGTTCTATGCCTTTCCTCTATTAATTTTGGTGCAAGACTCCTGCTGAGCCTGAACCACAGAATCAACTAGGTTGGATAAGACCTTTAAGATAAAGTCCAACCATTGCCCAGCACTTCCAAGTCCACCACTAAACCTTGTCACTAAGGGCCTCATCTGCACAGTTTTTGAGCACTCAGTGATATTTAAAAAAAAAAAATAGTTTCTTTTTACACTTATTATTCTTATTTTTCCTTTTGGCCCTCCTGGATTTTCTGAAGAGCACCACCTGGTCCCTGCCTATATGACCTGTGAGCTTAAGGGATTTCTCTGCCTTTATTTAAAGCTCATTCTTTCAAGATTTAAAAGATTCTGAGCCTTTTGAATAACTGTGAAGAGCAGTTGACTTGATAGAGGGACAAGATGGTCTTTTTTTGAGGCTACTCCATGGAGGAGACTTGCTCACAAGGTGCCTGTGTGTTGCAATGTTCTCTGCAACCAGCGCAGTCCCCTGTCAGGAGTAGAAGGCTCTAATAGGCATTAATGATGTTATCAGCATTATCCGAAGTCCCCCCTGAGCTACACTGTAGGAGGACTGGTCTCATTCCACCTCAGCTGTGGCCTTGCTCAGCCACTCATCCCTGCTGATCCAGACCCTGACTGGTGACCCAGCGCTACCTCGGACATGCCTGGTCCCCAGGGATCACTGAGCTGTGTCTGGCACTGATCACAATCACTCCAACCTGTAGTTTGACTTCTCAGCTTTGCTTTGGACTTTTCTTTGTCATTCCGGTTCCTCATGGTTTGGACACTTGGTCAGACCTGGCTTATGGTCCTCAGCCTCACTTGGGCATGATGAGCCTTTCTAGCCCTATAGATTGGAATCAATCAGTTATGTTGGTTGGTTTGGTGAACCTGTGCAAAGTACTTGCTTGTTCCCGAGGATTATAATGCAACTGAGTCACGTCTCCTTGCACCATTCCTCCCTCATGAGAGAAACAGCCCACACAAACACATATTTAAATACCCAAATGGATTCAAATTATTTTGGTGCCAACTTCCACATGGCATTTTCATATTTCATATTAACTGTCCTACTCCAATTCAGCCCACTTTTCTTCCTCCCTTAGATGCCATTGTTTTCATATATGCTGTAACTTAAGCAAAATCAGAATGGGATGTTCCATAAAGTTCCTTAAAAGAGGTTGCTGTGATGGTAGGATATGCAAGAATTATAGGAGAAAAGGTCTGACTGGTGTGTATAGTTTAAAAACTGGTGTTAGTTTGCAACCTTTGGACATACTGGTGAAAAATAATCCTTTGAAAATCAAAGCAGAACTCAGGGATTTCATTTTAAATCAGCCTGAGAAATCATGAATTCAGTCATCAGTACAGAAATGTGCCTTGCTTGTTTGGCAAAGAATGCAAAAGTGTCTGTTCTGTGTGAAACCACACATTAACCAACATTAGCTTTGAAAACCTGGTAGGTCTCATCAAGCCTTCCAGAGAGCACAAGTGGAGATTCACAGTTGTAATGAAACCTGAAAGGAGCAAGTTGAGGCTGCTCTCCATTCTTCCCAACCAACAACTGCTTCACTTGCTCTCAAGTGTAATACTTTCCAATATAACCAAACTTTTTGAAGTTTTCATTTTGAATATTCAATCTTCTTTGAAATGTTTCAAGATACCTTTAAAATTAAATCAGTTTTTGGTGTTCTGAGCACAGCATGAAGAAAGAGTTCATGTAATATTATTTGATATGATTGCCAACTTTTTAACTTTGGAGGCTTTTAGAAAATTCCAAATCACTGAAGTAGGCGTATTTACATACAGATATGAAAATCTGGCTATAATGTTTATTTTGCAGGCTTCATTTCAGAACCGAGACATGATGGTAATATCTATAAGGGACGTGTTCCTGGATGGCACAGTCAGGTTGGTGTATTTCTCCCTAATAGATTTCTGTGTGCGTATTTACTGAGATCTTCAAAACCATCTATTTTTTGGAAGGTTTTGAATATCAGTTGTCAGGCCATATTTTACAAATTCAGTTCTGTACTACATTTATCCTCAGGCAAAATGGATGATGTTGCTTGAGCTCTCAAAACAGCAAATCTTAATCTTTATGAATTGGAGGGGAGCATCTGGTTAATTTGTCATTATAAGGTCAAACTTACGTATGCAGAATGGAATCATAGGCAGGTTCCATTGCCTTTATTTTTGCTACCAGTGGGATGTGTGTGTATACGTATAGTTGAGAAAGCAAATCTGCCTGTCCTCTTCCATTTTATAAAATTTCCACCCATCTGGATGTTTTTATCTTGTCGAAAATGGGAAGAAATATAAACTTTCCCAACTGAGCTTTAAAGGCTGCTAGTGAAATTAACAGTCCCACTCACTGGAAAGTTAGCCTGAGTGAATGGGTACACTCGAAAGGTTATGAACTAAAAGGAAATGCAAAGTCCTAAATTAGATTGCTGGCAGCAGCTCCTCAAGTTTCATTTAAGAAAGCTTAGTTTCATTTAAGAAAGCTTTGGTTTGGCAGGGAAACCAAGATGCTTTGTTTAAGTTCATTACCTCTAATATTTTATAAGTAAGTGGGTACCAAGCGATGCTCTGTTTTCTACGTTCTGAACTCTGAGATTAAAGCATCTTTGTCTGAGAAGTTGCCATTTAGCTCCTATTTTGATCTAGAGCTTCCACCATTGTGCATAGAATCATGGAAATTTCATGGAAATCATGGAGATTTAATTTGTACCCTCTCATTAAGCTCTGTGCTGGGTTTTGCAGCCTCAGCAGATCTGCTGCCTGCATATGGGGGAAATGTTTTTTTCTCCCACTCGATTTATTCTTTGCTTCTCAAGGTCAGGCACAACTGAGATACTTCTGTTAGCTCACGAACAAGGGCAGACTGAAAGTACAAACATGATGTCTGTGCCTACCAGTCCAGATTCTCTAGTGCCTATAAAGATGTAGGAGGTGGTGTTAGGTGTGAGCCACCTTTCCTGTTGGCTACAATGGACAAAATGCCCATTGCTGCTAACCTGCATGGACTAATGTGTCCACACAAATATGTCCACACCATGTAAATATTCTGCATCGGGCTCTGTCCCATTTATTTTCTGCCTAAGGCTGGCCGGCTGCTCGGTGCTGTGGTGGACAATGTGCACCTTGGGATGGACTTTCACAAAGGTTTATTTCACAGACACTTTACTGAATAGCTGTAACTTGTCCCAGATTATCATTAAATCATAGCTCTTTTGAGAAATGAAAGTATTTTTAACTCTGCTTCTAGTTTCCTCATCCACATCTGATTGAGCATGGGTGCAGCCGCTCTGAAGGTTTTGCTGTGGGTCCCTGCATCGCTGTTTCTGAATAAAATAATGCCAGATGCACTACGCTGGTGCATGCCAAGGAACATTTAGAACATAAAGGGGTCTTGCTATTTCGGAATAACATTATTGTAAAGCAAAAGAATTGAGAAGACAGAGTATCATCGGGAGTGATGGAGGCTTAAATAACAACCTCAGTCAGAAGACTATGAGTAACTTGAGGAAGGCACTTCAAAGTCTTCTCTTGGGCTAAGAAGCACTCCAGCTTCATACAGGGTCTGTAAATAAGATTGCCCCAGGGTTATGCTGCTCATGGAACAGTACAGCTAAATTCTATCTGCAAACCACAGGCTCAGTTTGGATGCTGGTATCAGAATTTCAAAAAAGCACTTATAGGTACTGCAAAGATGATGGAAACTCAGCAGCTTGGCTTCTCCCTGGCACCTGCCCCAAAGCCCCACACAGACACAGTAATTGCTGCTGCACAGGACTGCAACTGTAGGCCAAACCAGCCATAAGTCCTCCCCAGTTTACATGAAGGCCTGTTTCTGCATTTAAACAAAAAAAAAAAAACACAACCCAAAAGAAACCCAAATAAATCTGCTGCTTTAAGGGCTCTTTGTTCAGTTTTAGCACTCCCTAAAATACTCAATCGGACTTCTAAAGTAGATGCATGTAGTGCACTGTGGGTAAGGATTAAACAAGTTCAGATAAATTGTACAAGGAGTGATCAAATGTGGTAACACCATGCCTTTTCCTCTTGGGCGACTTCAAACAAGCAGCAGTCTTCAGAGTGAGCTTTGTTGCTTGTTGGTTAGAGCCACCTCCTAGCTGGTTTCCTAATAGCAGTGCAGTAGTTGATGCAATCCTATTAACCTTTGATGTTCTGCGTGTTTTTATTATGGAAGGCTATTGGGAGACCACTGTGCTCAGCCAGTCAGGTTTGTATCCAGCCACAGTGTTGCCTTCATGGGTGGAACACACGCAGGAAAGAACTGGGTTCTTACTTGTTTCTAGAGAGCAAATACCAGGTGGCTCGGCAGGCTGTTAGGGGACATGGTGAGCAAGTCCAGGTTTAGAAATGGTCACTTTGTGCTGCCTGGAAATTGAAAACATCCCTTCTGGGCATCTGCTCCACTTGGAAACCAATGGCAACCTTAAAGCTTTGACCCAAGTTTCACACAGAAGGTGAAATAGGTAACAGTAACTAAGTGGAAGCATGAAAAATTGTCTTTTTCTCCCTGGAGAAGAGATCCATTCTGCTGGAGCTGGATAACATTCGGAAGCTCACAAAGCTCCTTTTCATTAGAGAAATGAAAGCCTTGTCATCTCTAGGGCTCTTAATTAGGCACCTTTTGCCGTTCACACAAATCTGTGTCCCTGCTGTCAAGTCCTATTTGTTTTAAAAATTGATTCATTCATTTCAGCTCTTTTGTTGGGCAGCAAAAATGGATAGACCAAATGAACCAAACACTTTGTAAATTGTGAGGGGTTTAATATAATCAGCGAGGCCATGCCATGCTTGGAGAGCAAGTGTACACCAATGCTTCTGCAAAATGCTCACAGAGCAATAATGAAAACCATGTTCAAAGCAGGTAGGGCTGCAAAGGAGAGAAAAAAGCACATATGGAGTGCTAGCTACCTGCAGACCAGTATGGTGCTCTTGCATTTGTGGCAGGTATTAATCTACAAGCTGTACTTATCAGTTAGATAGGAAGGATCAAAACTAAAGTGATTTAACAATAATTAGGCTGAATGGTATTAGTGCAGGTTTTCCAATGAGGAATGGTTTGAATGTTTTATTTAAAGGAGTTTGCATTAGTTTTTCAGCACCTCCTGAAAAATAATGTCTTTTAGGTATTGAATATAAATTTCCATTGAGCTCATCCCTGCAAGCCTTCCTTTGAAGCATTTCTCCATTATGATAATATTCAGTGTCTGTTTACAAGGAGGCTTTAATTCTTGCAGGAAACTCCTCTTGTACAAACATACAAATGTATATATGAATGCAACTATTTGGATATAAATACTTTCTCTTCATTATTTCCTTGGTTTAATAATTTCAGACAACTTTGAAACAGGAGCAAAACAATAACTATCAGTAGTGTGACCTGCATGAAGTGTTGGGGATGGAGCTCATCAGTGAAGCAGAGTAAAACTTGATGTGAGACTTAGCATCCAGGAAGCTGAGCTTTCCAAGTGCATGGCTGCGCTTTCCAGGCTGAGAGGAATCTCCAGTAATGTGCATCGTCAGGTTTGGCTGATCTTTTCAAGAGATGGCAGTAAATAGATGGAAGTATTTTTCAGAGAATTTTGTGAATACTCTAGGTTTTTCCAAAACCTGTATTTTAGGTTTAAAGCTACTATAAAGTTGTTCTTTTCATGGATAAGGGGCTGGATGCCCCGTTATTAATCAGTGTGCTGCATTTTGAAAGGGGAAAAGGGACACAGGGGGAGAAAAGTATTTAGCTTATATGAACACTGTGTGTTCTGGGGAGAAAGAGTTTTAAATAAAGGCCAACATGACTCAAGGGAAAAAGCAATGACTTTAATTTGAAGTCTAATAGAAATCATTTTCACATGTATTATCTGATTATCAGTGTATGCATCTTTCTCTTTAAAAGTGTTTGGGTCATTATTTACTCTTTTTGTGGCTGTGCTTTGAGAAAGCCTGAGAGCCCTGGACACAGAGGAATATAGAGCATCCATGATGTATCCTTGCAAATTACATCAGCCAAATGGTACTAACACTGGTGTCTCAGCTATCATTGCTTTATTCTTTTTTTTCTCAGCCTGTTGAAGAAGTTGCCAACAAAAGTATCAGTACATTAGAACTACGTAAGAAACTAAAAATTCTCATCACTTGTATTTCTCTGCCCAGTTGTTGTTGCTTGCGGTGTTACATGAGATCCAATGCAAATATCTTTATTTAGTTGGATACAGTATGATTTGCTTTTGAGTTCCTTCTTTTCCAAAGATAAGCAAGTCCTTCTCCTATTTTATTGATAGTTGATATTTCCACAACCACACTGAGAATCACGCTGACAAAGCAGTATAAGCAAATAGTCTCAGAGGTACTCAATTCCTAGAGTACTGAATTAAAAAGGTATTATAGAATCATAGAACAGTTAGGGTTGGAAAGGACCCTAAGATCATCCAGTTCCAGCCCCCTGCCATGGGCAGGGACACCTCATACTAAACCATGCCACCCAAGGCTCTGTCCAATATGGCCTTGAACACCGCCGGCAATGGAGCATTCACAACTTCCCTGGGCAACCCATTCCAGTGCCTCACCACCCTCACAGTAAAGAACTTCTTCCTC
>JAOEHX010072975.1:0-16957 GCA_025448015.1 Bolborhynchus lineola | reverse complement strand
TACTGTAAGGGTGGTGAGGCACTGGAATGGGTTGCCCAGGGAAGTTGTGAATGCTCCATCCCTGGCAGTGTTCAAGGATGGGTTGGACATAGCCTTGGGTGGCATGGTTTGGTGTGAGGTGTCCCTGCCCATGGCAGGGGGGTTGGAACTAGATGATCTGCAGGTCCTTTCCAAGCCTTACTATTCTATGATTCTATGTGGCAGAAAAGCTGGGCACTAAGGAGATCATGTCAGCTCAGAGTCTTATGTAGAAACACCAGATTGGTCACTTTTTAATTCTTTGCATGCACACTGGCTGAAGCCCATGCCCCTCTTACACAGGCTGGGATAAGCACTCTGTGGCACTTCATAAGAGAGTTTGTACAGGGTCTATCAGGTTACAGTTTGAAACCATATTCTTCTGCAGATAATGTTGTTTACTACTGCCTCCTTATCTGGGATTTCCATTAAAATGCTTCAGAATTTCTGCATGGTTAATCCAGCACCTGGAGTTGGGGGAGTTGTTTCTTTTCCCAAGAGCTGAGCAGATGGGCCTTGTATTATGAAGAGTACAAGAGTACTGAGCAGGAAGAGGAGACACTTTTTGATAAGCAAAGAAATAAAGACCGGGCTTTGGCATCACAGTAAATCTGCCCTGAGGTCTTCTAATGTCGTGTCAAAATATCCTCACTTTGTGCTTGTTTGAAACCTCTTGCAAACATTGAAGGCTCAACTTTGTACCGTCAGTCTTGATGCCAGATCAGTCATTATCTGACCTTCCACAGCTGTAAAAAAATCACTGGCTTCACGGCTGTCCCACACTGATTCATCAGAAATGTGGCCTTGTGCACAAATCGGTACTGCTCCTTAACCATCCAGGACCTATATCTGGTATTAATGACCACATAGCTATCACCTCACCCTGTTTAGACCAGGAAAAAGAGTATTCTAAAGAATATGCAGCCTTTAATTGAGATATTTCAACCACCCCTAGTGTCTCATATTGTTAATTAAATAAGTTACTTGAATTCCAGCAATTGCTTTCCTCAAGGCAGAAAGACAACTCCTTCCTGATGAGGGGAATTAGAAGGTAGTTCTCTGAAGGTGCTCACTTGTTCCTGGATGTCTAGTAGGTGGTCTAGTCACACTACAACAGGTGACTCCTGTGATGTTCACAGTTTCAGAAGACAGCCATAGAATTTCTAAGAGCAATACCCTGGAATTCGATGGGACTGCTCATAAACATAAAGGCAGCAGGATCAAATCAGGGTGATCTAGACAGGCTCTTCACAAGAAATGGGGATGAAGACTTGAATTGTGGTGTAATTAAGGCCGATTGCTCTTTTTTCCTCTAGGAAATAATAAATAATCTAGTCTTATTTCAGGCCAATGTAATAACATGCAAAAGAATTATTAAAAGTAAAGACCCGTCCAGAAAACTCCACACACCCTCCCAAACTGGGGTTATAGGGCAACATATTAAATTCTGTTAGATGAGCTTACAGCATGCAAAAACCAACCCCAAAGCAACCTTATTCGTGCTTTTAGGCTTCTTCGGGCCTGGCCGTAGAAACTGGAAATACCAAAACCGAGGCTAAGCTGGGAGCGGCCCCCCACCCCGGCAGCAGCAGCCAGGCAAGGCGGTTTCAGCTGGAGGGGGGGATCGCTGCCCCCGGGCTAAGCTTCTGCAGCCAGCAAGCAGCCTAAGAGGGGAATTTCAGCTGCCTGTGAAATGCGGGAATGCGTTTCTGGATGGCCCCGGGCGTGCACCCCTTCTGCAGCATCCCTCTTCCCGCCCCGCTGCTCCTCAAATACCGGCCCCGCCGAGCTCCCCCACCGGGCTCTCCCAGCGGGCCATGGCGAGGGCAGCGCTGCTCCTCCTGGCCTGGCTGGCCCCAGTGCTGGCCTTCCCCACTGAGGCACCAGGTAACCGGGGACCGGGGTGGGCTGGCGTGGCGCGACCGCCCCGCGGGACCCCGGACGGCACGGCCAAGGGGCGTCCCGCCGTTTGGGTGGATGCCTCCTCGGTGTTGTGTGTGTGCAGGCAGGGAGGAGAGGGCGCACAGGGCATCCAGCATGGTGGGGTTTGTTTGGGTAGAGCAGCTTTCCTCAAACAGTGGTATCCGGGTGTGAGTGAAATTCGTATTTCACACAATTCTCACTGAGGAAGATGTAACTAAGGTACTTGATAAATTTCAACCTAAATTACTTTATTTTCTAGAAACACAGGATCCCATGGAAGCACGCTAATGCCTTTAAAATATCCCACTGTTAGTGATATTAAACAAATACATCTCAAAACCATGTTTTTGCTAGGGGCCCTTCCTTGGCAACCCCAAGTTCATGGGTTTGCTTGCAGGTGGTGGTTGCGTGCTGTGCTGCCTCTCCCCCTCAGCTGAGGTAAATCTTGCAATGGCTGAATTCCTGTTCTCTTTCTAAGACAAAAGCTGCACAGGAACTTTTCCTAGTGCATGTGCCAGGCCGGATGCGGTTCTGGGCAACCTCATCTAGTTGAAGATGTCCCTGCTCATTGCAGGAATGTTGGACTAGATGACCTTTGAAGGTCCCTTCCCACTCAAACCATTCTATGATAACACAAGTCTAGTGCAAAGACCCAAGATGCTGTTGGGAAGCAGTGGTGAAAATTTAGATGGTCGCATCACTGTATGAAGCCTGTGAGTGCTAGAGATCAAAATAACTCTTAGGGACCCACAGCTGGAGGTCTTTTAAGACTGTGAAGAGTGCTGGGTTACTCAGATACGTGCTGTTTGCTGCAGAGATTAAAACTTTCATATCCTCAAGTGTACAGGAGATACTTAATTCTCATAATTGCTGTCCTCAGGTACAACAGTTTCTTACCTGGAGGGCACAACTAGAGAAACTACTGGTGAGTGTCTTTTTCCATGTAACAAACTACAGAACCAGTGGATATCCAGATGAGGAGCACAGATGCACAGAAATCTGAATTCAGCAGCAAACTCTGTTCGCTATGCCTAGACCCATCCAAGAAGTTTCTTGACTAGAAATTAACTCCTTATAAATATGTTCATAAGCAAAACTTTCCTTTGTTCATTTTATTTGTACTTTCCACACATGAAAGCAGGATGAAACATATGATAGGTATAATTAAGATAAATTTAGTAATTGTTTTTTCTAAAATGCTTCCAACTCATTTTGAGTCTTTTTCTTTATTTCTCCAGGTTTCACTCAATCTTTTACTGAGGAAGGAATAACAGAGATACTCGGTGAGTTTCCACATAAAATACATGATTTCTTAGAAACATGGCATCCTGTGGAAGCATACTAAAATATGAAATATCCCAGTGTTAGTGATGTTAAACAAATACATCTCTAAATGAATAAATCTTTACATCTACACAGGGAAAGAAAAAGAAGCTTCCTCTAGCTGTGTTTCTATCTATTATGTTCATTGTCAGTGACTACATTGAGAAACTGTCAGGAAAAAATAGTAGGAATATATGTAAAAATGCTTGCAAGCATTTAGAAATACTCTTTAGAAAAATAGGGAGAAGTCTTTCTTTTGTGAAGCCTGGGTCTCTTTCATACTTCATTCGTCAACTAGCACTGGCAAGTGCACAAGACTAGAAAGAATGTTACTAATTTGTCTGCTTTACTTAGCTTTCCTAAATATCAGTTTTCATAATGAAGACTCAGCTGGAAAGGCAGCAGAGGTATTAGTGTCATCCTTCTTTCCTACAAAACCCTTCTTAGCCTTGGTATCTGTCACCTCTGCCTGCTAAATTGCTACAAGTCAAGCCAATTGAATTGTTACCAAAAACAGTAAGCGCATTCTTCTGTTTGCTCATGGTCTAAGGAGTAAATTATAATTGCCTTAAAGCATGTAAGTTCATTTTTAAAATGTGGTATTAAAGAGGGAAGAACATACGCATCATTGAGTATAGTGATCCTAAAATAAGTCATCATTTCTATTTTAATTTTGTTTCCACATGGTTCCACCAGGGCTTTCCACTCCTGCCCTTGAGCCCTGCTAGCTCAGCCTAGGGCTCCCCCCACAGCTTTCTTCATACATTTCAGTATGTCCTAGGGCATTTTTAGGGGAGTTTTTTAATACTTTAGGCTGCTGTGCTGACACAATTTAGTTCCACCTTGCAACAGTTTTTCCTTTCTGGCTTGTGTGATCTCAGGTCAGTCTGAGATGGCATGTTACTCTGAAATGCCTCTTTAACAGATGGGTATCCTACACAAAAGAATAGCAATAATCAATAGTTATTCCTGGCAATATGTAATGTTTGTTATGTTTTCTTATTGTCTAGGTGAACTCAGTTTTGACCCAAATGGAGATGAGCTCAGTGAACATCTTGTAACTTAAATATTTATTTTGTGTTATATTTTGTCTTTTACTACGCTGCGCAAGACCCTTCTGTTTTCAGAAAGGAGCTACCTGTTAGCCATGGTCTGTGACTGATCCTGTAAACCTCTCAATTATTTGAGCATCAGCTGCAACCCCAGGTTTCCTTTTTGCATTTTCCCCCATTTGGATCAGTTCTCTGTCTCAGATAATTCAGTCATCACAACTGAAACCTAAGTATTTTCCTCGGCATTATAAGAAGGAGCCAAAGCTTACTGCAGAGGTAACAGCTTGCACAAACTGGCATTGCTGCTGCAATACCAGTGATGCAGAAGAGCATCTCTTAGATGTCATATCTTCCCAGTAACCCAGATGTTTTGACCTTATTTTTTTTGGCACAAAAGGCACAGTAGCTGGCCACATGTACCTAATGGTTTTGGGAGAGCATCTAGTAGAGCATGACTGGCCTAAATATACTCTTTTGTATTCATTGCTGCAGATGAAGTGACCACCAGTGGAAGCAGAGGCAGGAGGAGTGAATACAGTAAGTTAGTCATGCTGCTTTTAAAGTACCTAATTCCCATTACTGTGTTACATATCCTTGTGATTCCTGCATGAAGGGCTGTATGGGAGGTTGCAGCGGCCACAGACAAAGACCCAGATTGTTGAAAATGTGTAGACTTTGCTTAAGGATCCCAAGCTGTGATTTCATACCAGGAAACTGTGGGAAAGATTACCTCAACCCAGGTCACTGGTTAATGCTCTTCAGAGCTTAGTTTGAAGGCCTTATTCCTGTTAAATCTTACTTTTTTAATAATACTGCCAGTATCCTGCCAGTCTTGAGATACACTGTCTGCTGTGTCAGCTGTGACCTCCCTCAGGGCCTGTGGTGCCCTTACTGCAGCATCCTCAACCACTGGTTATCTTCCAGAGATTTTCAATAATCTCAATAAAAAAGCCACTTCAGAAGACACAATATTCCACATGGAATAGGTCAGAGTTGGCAAATTGCCATGCCAACAAAAATAGCTCTGAATACAGCTCTTCATCACCTTGATGCTTCAGTGGTTGCTCTTCAGCTTTGCAGAAGTCATGTTCATCTGTGGTTTTGTGCAGTCAGCACAATCTTGCTCATCTGGCCCTTGACTACGGCTTCCCTGCCCTTGCTATTGCATTTGTTCTTAGGTAGCAGAAATCCAAAACTTTTCATGTCCTGGATCTCCAAAAACATTTACAGCTGGCCAATGTGCTCACAGCTTCTCCTACATGCTGTGGGAAGCAAATGCCTTCCAGTGGGATATATGCCTGGAGAAGACTGGCTGGAGCACAGCTTCCCTATCTCGTCATGCAACACTTGTGCACTGGGTCAAATGTGTTGAGAAACAGAGTTCTAGCTCCTGCTACCAGTGCTACTTTTCAATCTGCTTGTTAACAAGTAAAATATTTAATATTCTTTCTTTGGTAGGATGGATTTCAGGAGGGATTGGAGAAGAGGTGGGTGGATCAGGATACTGTTGGCTTCCTCTTTCTCTTCTATGTGTGGCTTAAGTGCTGCTTCCACAGAATGAAACTTGAATCTTGGTGTGTTTCTCATGGACTGAGGTTTCTTCTAAAGCCTTTAGAAATCCTTGTCTTTTTAAAATATGCTTTCTTTTATTTTTTTCCTTTTAGTAGCTGAATATGACTCCGTGACAGAGGAAGACTACATGACTGGTATGTCCAGGAAACTCCGTTTCTTTTACCCTTCTGCCTGCAAATGTTTTCAGCCAACAGCCTCAGAGTTACTCTCCTCACACGTATCTCAGATTCCTACAGTGTGTAATAACCTGTAGAGAAGAAGAAAGAATTTATGGTTGTTGCCTGGATTTAGCTCCTTAGCCTATTCCTTTGTGAAGTATAATGAGAGGCAGAAGGACTCAGGGATTTTATTGTTTCTGTCCTTTTTCATCATCATAAAAATATTTAAAAGTTTGTCTGCTCTCCTACTTTAGTCAGAAAATTTCTTGGATGTCTCAGAGAGAAACTAATTATTTTTAGTGTGCTCTGTTATACAGGAAATAAGAGAAATAGCTAAGTTCTTATCCATTTCCTTTCTCAAGCTGTAAATATACCATAGAAATGAAATAAATGTAAGCAGAACCCCAAGTGTCTGTTTAGCAGTATCCAGATTCTTCTCATCTGGCATACAGTACATTTTTGTCTGTATTGCCAGTATTTTACTAATTTTTACTCTTGTCATAAATTCTTCAAGCCTGCAGCTGTCACAAGTTATGTATATAAAGCATAAACAAAAGGAGTAAGTACCTGTAGGCCCTTATGAAGGCAAAAATGTAGCAGTTTCACATATATAATAAACAGCTAGCTTTGCATGAAAAACTTACCAAGTACTCTGCTACCAGGTACACAGATACTACTGTGAGGGGATACAGGAAATTCAGCTAGTTTGCTATTTCTGCTGCTTCTGCATAGCACAGCCAGCCCTACACTACAGTATGGCAATATACAAAGAGTTCTGCTGGAAAGGATGTGAGCCATTTCCATAGAGTACTGATTTCTCTTTTTCTGTAGATGAGCCCAGCATCATCTCCACTGAGCAACATGTGCAGAAGAGAACATGTAAGAACTTTCATCTATTTTTATTTAGCTTGTAAATAGTCACATTTCTGTCTTTATTGCACTGTGTGACAAAGCTATTTTAGGCACATTCTAATGAACTTTAAGCATGAGAATGCTGTAGAGGTGGCTTGTGATTGTGCGGACTTTTTCTAATCCACAGAAATTTCTTTACACTGAGGGAGCATCAAACAGTAGGTTTTGCCTCAATAACTTGATAAAGATATGTATGAGGCCTGTAATTCTTGTCTGAGAAAAACATGGCAGATAGGTATTTTTTTCTGTCATGTTAAACAATAGTGCCTAATAAAATAGTCCCATATTTCCTAATGAATGAACCCAGATATTCTGGTGATACAAATAATATGTGCTTGTCTTAATACTACATATGGAGACCTCCTGGCTGCACTGATCTAAATTCAGAACAAGAGAAACCATCCATAAGGCATCAACAATTAAGATGTGGGTTATCTCCAAAGAAATGTGCATTGTAGGGGATGTGACAAATGAACAGCAAGCCCAGCATTCACGATTTTACCACTTTAGGACATCAGAGCTGCATCTTCATTCTTCCTTGCAAACACAGTGTAATTGAAGAGGCATCAGGTCATGTATGCCAGTCTCAGGCAGTCCATGCAGTGTGCCAGTTAGCAGGGCTGCCTGCCTTCTGGATCACTTTCTTTTACGTACCTCGTACCTAGTTTGGAAGCAGAAGGACCAACTGAATTGTAGAGCAATACATTAAAGAGAACTGACTTTACTGGTTTAAGTTTTTTGCTTGCTTTATGCTTTGTTTTTTTTTTTGGTTTTTTTTTTTTTTTTTTTTTTTTTTTTTATATATATATGCCAACAGCTGAGCACAGCATCAGTTTGAATGAAGAATCTGTGATTGGTGATCCATGTGAGTTTCTATTTCTGTTCTCGTGGGCCTTCTTTGGTTTGGGTTGTTTTTTTTTTTTTTTATCTGCTCCTCTACAGTGAAAATTCTGCTCTTCTTTTTATACAGATGTTACCTTATCTGTGCTCTTCAGGGTCTTGATCAGCTTTGAGATCCCAGGTCTTTATGATCTAGAGACAGTGTTCTGTTGCCTAACACACAAAAAAAGAGGGAGTAGCTGTCTCTCACCACTAGAAGTTGCTGAAGTTCTGTGTGCATGAGGAAGAGCAGAAGTTACTACTTCAATTCATATCTGGGTCCTGGCTCACTAGTGACTGGGGTTTAGCCTGCCACAGCTGATCAGACATTTCTAGATTTGGAACTGGATCTAGATCTTAATTGAAAACATAGGGTTATGTCTGCTTCTGAAGGTGATTTGTTTGGATGGAAAGGAAAGCATAAGATACTTCCGGTAGATTAGAATTACCTAGGACTGCTTATTGCATGGCTGCCTTTTTAGACAATAAACTCCTTTAGTTGAAAAGGCAGCTTAAGCTTTTCCAGAACATCCTATTTTTATGCTTTCCCTTCAACACTGATCTGTACCAACCCCCTTGGCATCGCTGTGCCCTGCTTGGCAGATCAAGACATGGGGCTGTATTGATATCTTCACTGTGTGCATGTAGGGGGGACACTGTCCATCAGTGTGACCTTTCTGATGTCTTGTTACAGAGGGATCCATGTATGGCGAGGAAGATCCCAGAGGAAAAGATAAGCATTCTGAGTGAACACCTTTTTTTCAAGCATCCAAACTTGGATAACTCTGCATTTTATCTCCACGTTTTTTTAAAAGAAGCTTTGTTTTGAGATGAGTCAAAGGGGGGATTAGCAGTTACGGCTAGTGTCTTCCAGCAGATGGATCAGTCCCTTAGTGTTAAATAACACTGGGAATGTTGAGAGCTTACTCGAGACCTCATGATTTGATACCAAACTGTTTTCTTCCATTCCCGTATCTATATGGGATGGGCAGATTGAAGAAACCTGGTCATCAGCTGGTAACTTCAGCTGCATCAGAGAAGCATTTGATTCATAAAGTTACTAAATCTGGGGTGGTTTTTTGTTTGTTTGTTTGTTTGTTTGTGTTGTTTGTTTTTGGTTTTGTTTTTTTTTTTAAGGAAGGAATCCTTTTGTAAAACTTTCTTTGAATCCTCTTTGTATTTTCATACTATTAGAATCTGGATTGCAGTAAATCAGCATTGGTGTTTGCCCTGTCCTGCTGTAGTGCCTTAATTTTATTCTTTAGAAAGAGGACCAAGAGATAGAGAACCCTGGCTGCTCAGCTGAGCTCAGACATCAAGTTCCCTGCAAGGAGGAGAAGATGCTCTCTTTACATCCTTGCTAGGTGTGATAACGATGTGTTGTGGGGGAGAAATATTTCTGCTGATTCTTGAAAAGCAAGAAAATGGGCCACACATACAAAGCTGAAATAAAATAAAGTAGCAAAATCAAACTAAAAATAGCTTTTCAAAGCTGAGGATAGCCTTCAGAAACCCACTTAATTTTTTAGCCTATCTCATCATTCTTTTCCTGGCTGACTTGGCAAGTCAAAGATTAATGAGGATGGAAAGCTATAGCTCTGATTGATACAGCACAATTGGCTTCTTGTATACCACCAAAAAAGTGATTGCTTCAGCTCCCTAGACACACTAAATGCTTTGGGACCCTAAAGAACATTGCCTGACCTCGTCTTCTTCACTGCCCCATTTGACTTGGTTTTCTAGTATGGCTTACTTTTCTTTGCTACCAATTTCAAACTGCTATCCCAAGCTGAAAGCTATGTGATGAGGAACTTCTGTTCTAGATAGCAAGAAGGACCAGAACAGATTATACACAAGAGAAAGCTTTAAGGCTATAGGCTGCAAAAATATGTGGTTTCTGCTGTAAGAGCATTTCATCCTCTATGGGAATAGCAACAGAAGAATAGCAAGGCAGGCATGCAGGCAGAGTATGGAAGAAAAGAGTAAAGTATTTTAAGATACCAAGATGCTAATACACTGCGTACTGGTCTGGTGGCTGTGAGTAAAGGTTGTCGCAGGTTCTGTGACAGACCTGTCGGCTTTGTTTTCAAATGTGCAGATCACCAAAATGCCCCCTGTATGTGTGATGTGTTTTTAAAACTCAGGCTTTCATGTGCTTTGAATCACACTCCCTCTGTAAAATGAGTGGCAAGCTGCTTTGGAAATTCCCTATCATCAATTTGGATAGGATTTATTGGAATGTTAGAAAAAGTCTCTTTTGCACAGGGCTGTTTTCTGATCTGAGCTGGTGACAACATTCCTCATTTGGGGCTGCATTGTCAGTCCACTGGTCCATAATCATTAGTAGCAATGTACTTTTGCTACACAGCAGGCTGCGTACAAGGGCAGGTAGTACATCTATGTATACTGTTGGTATGCTTTCTCACTTAGTGGCCAAAAGCAGCTACGGAAAGAAGCAAATAAGAGCAGGGCAGTCATACACTGATACTATCTTTGGTCCTACCACCCAGCTCTTGGCAATCTATAAATTAGTGACTTTCCATGTCAAGATTTGCATATTCCTGTCTACTAATCCTCCAAGGAATTTCAGTTTACTGAATTCTCTTGTGTAAATATAAGTTTTGTGGTTGTACAACATCCTGTGACCATGTGTTTGACAATTTAGTTTAACAACACTGAAAAATCCCCTGCTTTTGTTTATTTTGGCCCTGCCACCTTTTGAATTCATGTATGCTAGAATTGTTAACCAGAAATGTCCCTTACTGTCCCTGTAAGACAAGTGTGCTTCAACCAGTATCTTGCTGGTCTAAACTAGTTGGCCACTGCTAGTTCAGAGCTGATCAGTCTGTACGTGTATGATAGTTTTTCTTGATGTGCATCTCTACATTTTTAAATAAAGAATATCTGCTGGTTGATTGTCTTACTGTTTCTCAACTCTTCACAGTCTGCTTTTGGTTTTATGGTCCTAAGCAATTCAGCATCAGTAGATTTTTTACCCTCCCCTGTACCCACTTTTCAAGAGCATTCACAAACACATAAAACATAACAGGCTATAGCCAAATTCCTTCTAGGACATAAATAGTCACCTTCATCCTTTGTGAAAGTAAACAATTTTTTTCTCTTCTTTATTTCTTATTCTTAACTAGACAATAATACAGAAAACTACTATTTTATGTCATTTTTCTTTTCTTTGGGACACCTCAAGGAGTTTCCTTGTAAACATTTGAAGATATCCAGAAGTGCTATGCAAATCAGATCACACTTGCCTATAGAGTTCCAGCACATTGATGAACCCTGATTGCCCTTGTTAAAAGCTATGTTTGCTCTTCTCCTTATATCTTACTAAAATCTCATCAACTAATACTTCAGTTTGAGACAGGTCTTCTGTTGCACCCCAGTTATGATGTTCCAACCTTCTCCACAATACAGGCTTGGAGTTCCTTTTTTTTATTTTTGCCACACTTTTGCCCATTTTATTTATTTATTTATTTATTTATGTTTCTGTAAAGAAGAGTTATTAATTGGCCCCACAGCCTCTCAGGGAGGATTTCTTCCTCTTCAACCTGAAAGAAAATCTTCAGGTAGTTCAAGGAATCATGGAGTGGTTTGGGTTGGAAAGAATCTTAAGATCATCCGGTTACACACTCTGCCATTGGCAGGGACACTTCACCCTAGTCCAGGTTGCTCAAAACCCTATACAACACTTGAACACTGCCAGAGATGGAGCATTCACCACTTCTTTGGGCAGCCTATGCCAGTGCCTCACTATCCTCACAGTAAAGAACTTCTTCCTTATATCTGACCAGGTGAAGTTTAAACCCATTACCCTATGGGGAAGGTTTTGGTGAATTTTCTCTCCTCCATATTTTATTTGTGGATATCCATATTTTATTTCAAACCTATTTGCCAAATAGGTTATACCCATTTTAATCCCATAAAATGGGTTATATTTTATTTGTGGATATCCATATTTTATTTCTAACCTATTTGACAAAGTATAAATTCTTATTTTTCTTTGTTTTCTTGGACAGCTTTTACACTGTTTGCAGGATTGCTTATTACCATAAGCAGTATTGTTGCTTATTTCTACTTTATTGGAGTACTTGGCCTCCCATAGTCTAGGAAGGGAAAAATTAGGAGAGAGCCTTCTTGAAATACTTTCCTTAAGCCTTGCCCTGATTGCTTTTGAAGTATTTAATCATTTTAGTTGATGGTATTGATTTCACTGTAGCTCTTTATGCAGTTTTTCCTGAAAGTGAACACCAAGGTAGCAGATTTTGGAGAGATGGATTTGGAGTACACCATGGTCATTATTTCAGAGCATCTTCCTGAAACTGAACTGTAAACTGCGAAGATTTTTCAGTAGCTGTCGCTCTGCTAAGGCCCAGCTGCTGCTGCCCTCCACTGGCTGAAACCTCTCATAAATACTCAGGCTCCTTACTGTGCTTGCATAGAAACCGAAGGCACCACTTCCAGTACAAGAACAGAAGTGAGAGTGTTTTTCAGAGACAGCCCTTAGCTCTTGTCGTCTGTTGTCCAGCTGAATGCTCTAAAGCATATCCTGAAAAATGTGCTTTTAGGTATGGCAAACCCTTTTCCTCATTGCTAATGTGAGCATGTGAGAAGTATAGTTAAGGTTAGTAAAGATGCATTTGAGCTGTGTCCTGGGTTCAGCTGTAAGACCACTAAAGGCTTTTTGGTACAGGGCAGTAATGGCTTGGGGTTATTTTGAAGAAATTTAGACTGTTTTGAGCTCTTGGTTTTCAGTTCCTCTCTGGTATTCCTTTGGCTGTGAAGCAGTAACCCTCACTTTGTGCTTCATTAAACAGTTATCTAATGTACAGAAGAAAAACACAATATACTGTATCTTTGTCTGTCAAAAAAAAAACCAAACAAAATCCAGGTATAAAAAGCAGGTCAAAATCCTCTCAACTCTGGGAGATATGGCTGAGTAGCCAGTGGTCCTATAATCATTTGGAGGAAAAGGGAGTTTCTAGGGACTATAAAGCTGTCATCTTGTTTGCCGGTATTGTGTGAATTCATTCACAACATCATGTAAACAAACTTGGAGAACATTCTTTAAATTCAGAGTTTTTAATAGTTTGGGAGTTTTGTTGTCTTGCTTTGGTTTTGGTTGTGGGTTTGGTTTTTTTTTTTTTTTCTATCTATAGCTATATTTCAAGTGAGCATCTTATTAATCTCCTGTGAAGCTTAAGAAGACAAACTGATCTCCAGATCATTCTCATATAGTTCCTTCTGTACTGTGCAACTATGCATTGCAAGTAAGGTTTCGCTCACACTGTGTGGCAGGCATCTGCACAGCACTTCTGGTCTCCTCCCCATTCTCCACCATCTCCACAGAAAACGGTTGAGCTTTTCAGAGAGGAAGTAGGAGCACTGCGGAAGAAGCAAGGATGGAAAGGTGGACAGAGTCCTGAGGTGAGAAGCCTTTCAGATGCCACGTGTAGTTTTGTCACCTAGAGGCATTCATTTGGGAGGCCTATGAGGAAGGCCATGTAGGTGTCCTCTGTGGGGCTATAAGGAAGGGCAAAACACAGGCTTTGGTGTTGCAGCCAGGAGGTCTGTTGTTAAAGTGATCACAAGGTGAAGAACATCAAGAAATGCTGGTGACCTGGACTGAACCTCTTTAACCAGTAATTCATGGTTTTGCTTCCCAAAAGATTGTAATTTCAGAATAAGGGTAAATGAAGGGAAACAGATTCTTGCTGGTTGGTTTTGCATCCATTCTTTTATGCTGTTGTTATCTCATGAAAGAAAGCACATGTGACGCAAAAACCATGTCTGATTGCTTGAAGTTTTAAGTAGACTATTTCTAGCTGGCCTCAACAGTGAAATGCCTGGGTGGTTTCTCAGTGATAAGAGAAGGCTGCATCCACTGAGTCTCTTAATTTCCAGGGAAAAAAGCATTAAACCTGAAAGTAATACAGGGAATCATTCCCAAGGAAATGACTTCTAATGTGATCTTCTCATAAAAGCAACCCTTCTCATTTCAATTCATTACTCTAATTTGGACCACCAGATGGAATTGATATTCAGCAGTCTTCTGTCTGAGAAGTGCCATTTTACAAGGTAGGTCTGATCCTGCTTAAGCCACTGGCACTTTTGTATATGTCAGGGAGGTGGCATGTGAAGTGAGAAGGGTGGTTAGCAGTATGTTTGACCTGGCTCTAGATTCTACATTTCTCAGGGGTTCTAAGAAGTGGGAGTCAGTGGAGACAAAAGAAAGAAACTGAGCAGCAATAGATTAGGGGAAAAAATGGAAGTAAAAAAGACCAATTGCACTTGATCTTCAGCTGGCACAGTGGTGTCGTCAGTGACAGTCTTTAAACATATCAAATATGAGTCATGAGAAAAACTAGGAGTAGGGTTTTACTTAGCCCATAATTAAATTTATTATGTTGCTCTGAAGGTCTACAGGAATTAAATAGTAATCTTGTTGGATTACCTCTGAAGTATTCCCAGGCAAAGAATTTATGAACTGAGGGTGAAGGATCTGTGTAAGAGAAAATTTTCTAAGACTCACAGGACTCACCCAAGTCCAGAAGCTTGGGCGGACTTGATTGTAGGGTTGGAGCAGTTGGGAAGGTTTAATATAAGATGTGGAAGGTTTGGTAGCTAAGAAAGTAGATCAGCAGGTTGACAAGTGATACAAGTAATTCCTTTTCGTATGGGTGCATCACTTAACACATTGCAGACTCACAACTTCTTAATTTCACCTCTTATTGTAACCTGCCTGTTGCAGAAGGGTCTAACTGCTTTTGCTTGTTTCTTCCTTTACCTGAGAGAAAAAAACATTATGTAATTAAAAATCCTAGCTAGAAAGTTAGTAGAACTATGGCCCAGTAGAAGCATAGCTCAGTGGTGAGAGATTGTAGTTGCTAGAAATTATATGAAATGGGATTTAGTGCAAGGCTGCGATGTTCAGAGACCACTTGAAAAGATGGTCTATCACAAAGATGACCAGGGAGCAAACCAGTCATTTATTTTTTATAATTATTTGCTGATGACACCAAGCTGTGTGGTTCAGTTGACAAGCTGGAGGGAAGGAGTGCCATCCAGAGGGACCTTGACACACTTGTGAGGTGGCCGATGCCAACCTCATGAGATTCAACAAGTGCAAGGTCCTTCACCTGGGTTGGGGAAATCCCAGGCACAGCTACAGGTTGGGCAGAGAAGAGATTCAGAGCAGCCCTGTGGAGAAGGACTTGGAGCTGTTGGTTGATGGAAAAATGAACATGAGCCGACTTCCATGTGTGCTCACAGCACAGAAACCAGCCATGTGCTGGGCTGTATCAAAAGGAGTATGACCAGCAGGTTGAAGGAGGTGATCCTGCCCCTCTGCTCTTGTGAGACCTCACTTGGAGTATTGTGTGCAGTTCTGGTGTCCTCAACATAAGAAGGACTTGAAGCTGTTGGAGCAAGTCCAGAGGAGGCCATGAGGATGATCAGGGAGCTGGAGCACCTCACACACAAAGACAAGCTGAGAATGTTGGGGCTGTTCAGCCTGGAGAAGAGAAGGCTGCGTGGAGATCTCATAGCAGCCTTCCAGTATCTGAAGGGGGCATACAAGGATGCTGGAGAGGGACTCTTTGTCAGGGACTATAGGCAGAGGACAAGGGGTGATGGGTTAAAACTTAAACAGGGGAAGTCCAGGTTAGATACATGGAAGAAGTTCTTTACTGTGAGTTGTGGTGAGGCATTGGCGCAAGTTGTCCAGAGAAATGGTGAGTGCTCCATCCCTGGCAGTGTTCAAGGGCAGGTTGAACAGAGCCTTAGGCAACATGGCCTGGTGTGAGGCAACCCTGCCCATGGCAGGGAGGTTGGAACTGGATGATCTTAAGGTCCCTTCCAATCTAAACCTTTCTATGACTTGATGATTCTATAATTCCCTGTCTATACATGCAGGCTATAGCTGCTCAAAGAGAATATTTTGAGTGACCACATAAAACAAGCTATATAACATTGATAGCAGGTACTAGCAGCTAACAGTGACAGAAAGAAATAAGATTCGAAAGGATTTATCACTGAAAGATATTCTGTAGCAGTTTCTTTGGTGACAAAAAGGATGCTGTCAGACAAAGAAACCAAACAAAACTAACAAGCAAAATGGCATCTCAGGGAATATGATTCCATTGAAACAATTCTGCTCAGTTCTGACACTTGGGAACATCAGGCTGGGTAATTTACAGTGTATAGACTGTGGCAGGAAACCCATCACCTTTGGAGGTTTCTTCAAATGTGAATGAATCAGGAGGAAACAATTTTGCCCTGTCAGATGTGGTAGACGGAAGACAGTTTGAATATGATTTTACTGAATGTGAAATACTTTGGCCAAATCACTTTCAAACTCTGTGAGATATATTCTATTTCCTCTCAGCCCAATTGCTGTTCCTAGTACTGCAGACTTTCAGTACCTGAACCTGAATTCACTGCTGTGACCTGCTGTTTCTCTGGTTTAAGGCTGTATTTCTTGAGCCACAGAAGTCCACCTCTTCCAGATAATAACAGTATCATTCATGCTGACTTTTGTAATGTTAAGAACATTTGAGCATGTCCTAATTATCTAAGGAGCTGGAGGATAATAACACTGTGCTGTGGTGACAAGGTACATGCATGTCATCAGGTCTTGTTAAGAGGAAAGCTTGTTATGCTCCTTTCATGCTTTAAAGCACTGTTGCATTATAGGCAGAACAGTGGGTCTGGAGATAAAGTGTGAGTATGGGCGGATATTTTGCCTGTTGGTTCACAAGTGTGTGTCAGACGCTGAGTACTGGGATGAGTCAGCATAGAAGTGTCATCAGACAAAAATAGCTCTAGGACATAGCAGGGTGTGGTAGTTACCAAACAGACCATTGCACAGCACTCACATGCAGGAAAGTTCTTCTGCCATTTCTGCTCTTCCCTTCCCCTCCGGTTTCCAGACATTTCATTTTCCCTCTACTTCCTTCTTGCCTAGGTCCCTAGGAGCTTAACTGCTTCAGCTCCGGTACAGGGTCTGGGTTGTGGCTGCAGCAAAGGGTCTGACAGCCCAGAGCAGTTACTGGGGTTCCTGTAGGTAACTCTGGAGCAATTAACACCCAGGCTCATAGCCAAGCTCCC
>JAOEHX010072971.1:0-10768 GCA_025448015.1 Bolborhynchus lineola | reverse complement strand
CCAGCTCCTTCAGGACCCACGGATGGATTTCATCAGGTCCCATGGACTTGTGCACGTTCAGGTTCTTAAGATGGTCTTGAACCAGACCCTCTCCTACTGTGGGCCCAGGGTCTTCATTCTCACAGTCCCTGCATCTGCCTTCCAAGATTTACTTAACTATTACAGTTCTCATCACATTGCACTGGACACATGCAAACAAAAAATATATTTTTGTCCTACAGTTTTTAATCCTCCACTGCTAATTACATTATTAAAGATTATTCATGTAACTGTTACTAACATGAATAATATGCTAATGTTCTTATTTTAAGATTTTGTCACTTTGTGTTCTCTTACATTTTCAGGGTATGTGAACATTTCTAAGGGGATGCTGATTTGAATGAATTTTGAGGGGAAGATTTATTATGCTGAGTCAAATGCGTTATCAAAATTCAGACACTGGCATGCAGTTGGGACATCAAATTTATTTTCCATGACATTATTAATTAATTTTTCTTCCTCAAGCTAATTTTAGACTTTTACTGAAAAGCCCATTCAACAAAACCCTACAGCGTACAAGCCATTGAAATGTACTGTGTTTAATTCCATTCCTTTGTAGAAAATTGGCAATGTTCTCCTCTTGGGTTTTGTTGGTTTTTTTTCCAATTATTTTAATAATGAGAAAATGTAAGAATTAGAAAGTAATTTCAATTTTCCTTTTCTTGCTGATAATTGGTAATACATTTCCTTTCAAACTCCTTTAAAAAATTATGTTGGAAGAAATTAAGCCACCAACTTGGATAATAAAAACATGTAAATGTTGCATGTGAAGGTTGATTTCTGCATCTCTACATTTGCTGAATACTTCCTAGCAACCACTTGTAAATAACTATTTTATACAGTTTAAAACAGGACAGAGTCACAGATTGGTTGAGGTTGGATGGGACCTCTTGAGGCCATCTGGGGTCCAACCCCCCTGCTCAAGTAGGCCAACCTACAGCTGGTTGCCCAGAACCATGTCCAGACAGCTTTTGAGTATCTCCAAAGATGGAGACTCCAAACCCTCTCTTTACTGTGAGTTTGCCTCACTGTAAGAAAAGTGTTTCCTGATGTTCATAGTGAACGTTTTGTGTTCTCATTTGCATCCATTGCCTCTGGTCTTGTATTCCCTGACCTAATCCTTTTCCACCAAAGGTACATTTTCCTTGCTCTAGACTTCACTTCTGGTCTCAGGGACCTGGGATTCTTGAAGGCTGAACTTGCTAGTAAAGACTGAAGCGAAGGTGGATTCAGCACCTTAGCCTTCTTCACATCCCATGCCACCATGTCCAGATCTGTGGTCTCATTCAGCAGTAGGCCCACATTTTTCCGGAGTCTTCCTTTTGTCACTTCTTACTTGTAGAAACCCTCCTTGTTGCCTTTGACACCCCTCACCAGATTCAATTCCACTTGAGCTTTGGCTTTCCTGGCCTCATCTGTGTGTGCTTGAACAGGATGTTTATATTCTTCCCAAGTTAGGCATCCTTGCTTCCACCCTCTGTATGCTTCCCTTGTAAGTTTGAATGGACTTTCTTTTTTGTGGGTCAGGAGTTGCTTTTCCCTGATTTCCTGCTTATCAGGATGGACAACACCTGAGCTTGGAGGAAGTGATTGCTGAATATTGACCAGCTTTCTTGGGCCCATCTTCCCTCCTACAGTGCCATATCCCATACATCTCTCTTGAGCAAACCTTTGAAGAAGCCAAATTCTGGTCTCTGCGGAGTTGGGAGCTTGCATTTTGTCCTGCTCCCTCCTGTCAGGATCTCATGGTCACTGCAGCAAAGGCTGCTTTCAACCTTCACTGTCCCAGTGAGTCCTTCCTGATGGCTGCTGCTGACTCTCCTTCCCACATCTTTCTTACTATAAAGCCCTTCTTTACCTGGTCAGTCATCCTGCTGGCAAGGATGCCTTTGTCCCGCTTAAATAAAGTGGATCCCATCCCTCTCAAGTAGATGCTGATGCTCAAACGAAGTCCCCTGTCATAGAAACCAAAACCCTGTCACCGACACCAGCTCCTCAACAAGTTGACACATAGTTCTCTTCCTCCTCACCTCCTTTCCCCTCATCAGCAGGGTTGAGGGGAAACCACATCCTGACATTGCAGGAATGCAGGAAATAGCAATCTAATACACTAAGTTGCTCATAACTTGGCCAAAGTGATAGCTTGGACTGAAATTTGTACTTCTTGTTTGAAAAGTTCAGCTAAAGTTGCTCAGTCCTGACAGTGACAACTTATTTGAATTTGGTTTAGGACTTGTCTTTGAGTTACAGTGACTCCGTGCTTTTGAATGGAAAGTTGAAATTCAGCAAGTAATGAACGTCTGAAGAGATATCCTTAGTGCATGCTTGGTAGAGAAATGATCTGAAGGTGCTATCTGGAGGTGTGCCAAGCATGCTTCAGTTCTTCCTTGCTGCTTGAATCCCATGTCTGTCACTCCTGCACAAGCACTGTGGGACACTCCAGCTGGAGACAGCCAAGCAGGTCACCCTTGCAACTGAAATTCTTCCAGGTGACAGTGGTATCAGTCGCCAGTGTTTGGAGAGGACTATCTCGCTGATGCTCTTCTGTGTGCTTCCTGCTGCCCAAGTTGTAACAAGGGCAGGAAGCAGAGTATGGCTGAGGAGCATGGGCTACACCGAATGCAAGACAAGGGACTGAAACATCCAGGGTGAAGGCGCTTGTCAGAAGGGGAGAGGCATTGAAACAGGCTGCCCAGGGAACCGGTGTAACCACCATCCCTTGGAGTGTTCATAATCCATGCAGATGAGGCCCTTAGTGACATGGTTTAGTGGGGTAACAGTTGGGCTTGATGATCTTGAAGATCTTTTCCAACCTAGTTGATCTATGATTCTACACACTGGAGGCAGAAACCAAGAGAAAGTGGTGCTGAAAGAGAGCAGGAAGGCCTGGTGATGGGTGTTTATCCCCCTCTGATTTGTACTCCGTGTGCTTTGCCTTTTGCTGCTTCCACCCAACTGGAAGATACTCGAGCTGAAGCTCTGGAGAGCTAAACCTGCTTCTCCCTCTGGTTTGTTAGAGTGGCTGTGTGGGACAAAAATGCTATTCCTCAGAATGGGGTTTGTTGCTGTTTTACTTCTGGAAGAGAACTGAAACCCAAAAACAAAAGACAGTAAAGGTGCAAAGCTAGTCAAGAAAAAGTTAAGAACCACTAGGAATGAGGTTGCTTGTAATCTTGAAGTTTAAACCCCTTAAGCATAAGGACAATTATGTATTTCTTAATTAGATGATCTCATACTCCTCTTCCCACAGGATCCTGCCATTTTTCATCAAATGAGCTGATTTTCAATAGTCCCTTTCATCCTCCTCACTTGACGTGCAGCTCAAGCTATTATTTATTACTGCATGTTACATAACCCTCAGACCACCTGCCTAATTATTAATTCCCTTCTTTCTTCAGGATCCTATGGGGCTTTTACCTTTACATACCCATGGATCACAAATATTGATGAATAAGTTTTATCCAGCATCATGTGCAAAGAACTGGGATTATCATCTCCATTCTGGGAATGCGGAACAAAGAGAGATACTTCTTTCAAGTATCTGCTCATTCTGGATAGCTGCCTTGAGCACACATGCACTTCTTTTCCAGAGAACCTGCTGGTTTTACAAGTTGGGTAGGATATGGGACACTTGCATGAGGCTGGGACATGTGGCATGGGAGCTATTTTATGGGGCTATTTATGTTCCTAGCTTCCGGGGATGCATGAGAAGGACTCTTCATTAGGGACTGTGGCAATAGGACAACGGGTGATGGGTTCAAACTTAAACAGGGGAAGTTTAGGTTAGATGTAAGGAAAAAGTTCTTTACTGTGAGGGTGGGGAGGCACTGGAGTAGGTTGCCTGAGAAAGTTGTGAATGCTCCATCCCTGGCAGTGTTCAAGGTCGGGTTGGACATAGCCTTGGGTGACATGGTCTGGTGTGAGGCGTACCTGCCCATGGCAGGGGGGGTTGAACTGGATGATCTTAAGGTCCTTTCCAACCCTAACCATTCTGTGAATTTCTTTTGCTGGACTGACATCTATGAAGTTTTCATTGGATCCTGAGTGTGTCAAAAACTGGGTAGCTGACAAGGCTTAAATACATTACTGTGCTACTGTGCAAATATGACTTTTAATGAAGAAACTGAGGAAGGAGTTATGCATGTGCTTGCCAGAGCTGTTCTTGGGCTCAGTGTCCTGCTGCATGTAATGTGACAGAAGTGGGTCAACCCTCTCCATTTCTGTGTTCTGGATACTCCTTCATATTGTTGCTCCAGCCAAGGCTTATTGTGGTGTTTTAGGGGTTAAGGTGGAATAAGACACATGCACAATAGGTGGTGTTATTCTAATGGAGTATGAAGTATAGCTGGAAGGACCTTATCAAGATAAGGAATTAGCTCACTGAGGCTCTGAATTGTGTAGTGGCAGTTACACTGGCTTGCTTCCAGATCTTTGTTTATTTACCATAAAAAGACTGGATGACAGCCAGCTGTTGGCTCTGTGAGAAGGCAAAGGAACAAGATGTCTACATTGCCAAAGGAACAAGATGTCTACATTTGCAAAGGACATTACAAGTTGTAATTTGTGTTATAGTTGCAAACAAGTATACAATGTGGGATCTAAATTTCAGCTCAGAAACCCATGCCTCAGCCACAAACACCGCACCACAAACTACACATTCAGAAATTCAGCTGTACATATAACACAGAGACTACACACAGAGAGAACTATGCAGCACATCCTTTCTTAGGTGACAGGTGAATGTGCATTTGCCTGCATTACAAAACAACTCCGATTGGCAGAACACACCCTCACTTCCCTGCTTGGTCAAATAAGACAAAAGAGTAGCCACTAGATACCTCTGTGGAGCCTTGATCATACTAAAGTGGGGAGCTGTTCTCAAACTTCAGGCATGGGCTCAGCACAAGCAACTCAGCTCCATACAGCAGTGAGAAGGGTTGAGATGAGAACATAATGGAGAGGCGCAGAGCACGCTGCACTCCCTAGGGGACATGAGAACAATCTTGTGTTCTCCGGCATCTCTCTTGGAAATGGTCTTTCCCTTGCATTTCAGGGTTATTACTGAAGTCATGATCACTGACTGCAATAGTAATCTTTTCTAAAGTGATAATCTTCCTATCACTAGGGAAAGTACAATTGCAGTAAGGTTTGTGAGAGTACGAGTGGAAAAGTATAAAAGGAATGTAAACTAGCCTCTGGCAGAGTAAATAATACACTCAGAGAAGCATGTTGCTGAGGAGTATCTTCTACTTTGTAGAAAGTGAGTTGTGTAAGTACTATACCAAAATTAAGATTAATAAGAAGAAAATAGTGCACGCAGAGTGAGTGCCCATGCGAGGAGTATCTTCTACCCATGCACTTTTAGAAAGTGCATTATATGTAAGTGCTATACCAAGATGAAGAATCCTGTGACATCCACCTGTAGCACTGGGTTCTCCTTTTGCTCTCAAGGCAAAGGAAGACTGCAGAATAAATAAATTCCTTCTCTGCTCCCAAGTATACCATCAGCTTTTTTTGTTTCTTGTCCTCAGGGTGTTTCATGGAAAAAATATATGTCAAAGCAGACTTGGACGCTGTAATTCAATTCTTAAATCTGGGCCTTCCTCTTCTGAAACAAACTTTCTCCTTTTTCTAGGAGCCTGCTCTCACTAGCTGTAATGTAGCATATGATGGCACATGCCTACAAGGAAAATGGGTTGTGAGACACAGTGAAGATAGTTCAAGGTTTTATCTCAAGTAATTAAAGATTTTTAAAAGTGGCAAGTGAAGAGGGGAATTGTCTGAGCCAGTGCAAGAGGTTTATAATTAGGAAAGGAAGCACTGGAATAAAGAAAAATTATCCTGGCCTGTGGGATGGGTATCTGCAGGCAGGTGGTAACTCTGTGCTTGCAAGAAGGAGTCATGCTGTTAGCTAAGTGGTTCAATACTTTTTTCGTAGAAGCAAGTGTCAGATTCTGTGGGGTGGCAAAAAATCCCATTTAATTTAAAGCTAAATTGCATTAAAGCAAAACAGAGCTTCAAATAATAGATTGTAGAGAAGAATCCTGCTCTGCCAAGAAGGGAAGTGTCTAAGGTGTGATCTCCTACAGTGTCTTTTCGCTGGGCACTTATGGGACCCTGTGAAATGCATATGTTGCAGCCCGAGCTAAACATTGCTGGACTCGCAACAGCTGCCAGTGAACAGACAGCCCAAGATAGCAAGACTGCTTTTCTCAGAGGTTGTGTTGCGCCAACATGGAAGAGGCTGGATCTGCAGCCTGTTTGCCTTTTTGTTCTGCCACTGGGAGTGCCAGTGTGTTCAGGTGAGCTTACCTAATGGTTGCAGATAAGAGAGGAGAAGAAATCCATCAAAGGCCAACCATAATAAAAGCCCATCCAATCTTGCCTCCCTTTATGATCAGCAAAAATCAAAGCATTAACCTTTTCCGAATGATTTCTGCCTGACTTAATGCCTATCTGATAATTTACAAGACACTGCAGAGTTTGAACATGACCTACAGTTTCCTGGAGCAATGAAACTAACCAATACCCAAATAATGTTATTGCCTGACAGCACATATAAAGAGAGACACACTGCAGGATGCTGTTGTCCAACAAGACAGTTGCTTTCCTTCATCTGAGAGGGTGTTGAGGTGCTTCTTGGAGACATTTTGGTAATCCTGGCTGCAGGTAACAAAACTGTTACTCTCTGAGACCAACTCTCAAGAGGTATTTTGGCGCCTTTTATAAAGCTCTGTTTTAAATTAGACTTTGGGAGAGTTGTGGGTTTTTTGTTTGTGTGTCTGCTTTTAAACAAAAGCCTTGCTTCAAAATAAAATAATCAACTCCCTTTGTTTTCAAAGTGCTGAAAAGCAATACTTGGCTTTTGTGGATTATCTTCTCATTTCTCTAGCCATGATTTCTTCAGTACGGCCTAAGCTTAGTGTTACACAAGCGCTATGTTTCTCAGTTAATCCATCCGAAAAAGCCCTCTGCAACACTGCTGTTCATATGAAGTGCTACATGTCTCATGAGGGACCCCGCCAACAGAAGCAACTCAGATCTCCTGCCCTAACCTCTGGCAGTTTGTGATTATAACTTTTTGGGGGTGAATGCAGCCATCCTTATGAATCCGAGGGACATACCTCTTCACTCCACCCCACTGCTGCAAAAAGATGTGAGGCAGTGATGGATATACCTTCCTCTGAAAACATGATGTATTTGGCATTGTCTGAGGTAGTAAAATGCAAACCAGTTCCTGTTAAATCCCACTCCCCTGCTCTAAGCCCTTTTCCTTGCTTCTTCCCAGGAATATCCAAACTCAGACAAGAATCCTGAGAAGAGCATTGTCACATGCAGAAAGGCTGCTACATTGCCTGCACCTCCACCTATTGATCCAAAAAGCTAGTAGCAACTCAATATATGTCTGTGCTAAAGTGCTAACAGGGAGTCAAAGAGATTTAAAACAGAAAGGAAGAAAAACCTTCCAAGACCAGCAGAAATAGTAGTTTTATCAAAACTTGTGGCTTTTAACTATGTAGAGTGAAACAGATATTTATTCGAGGTCCAACGATGAAGCCGTTCAGTCAGAAAGGCAGTAAAAAGGTGGGGAATGAGGAAGAATAAATGTGAAATTTGGGAACAGCAGGCAGGTTCTCATTTAGTGCAGAGACTTCAATAACCTGGTACCATACTGTGTTTGCAGGTATGAAGGCATGGTTTCTTGGAGAGCCTTTCTTTTCTTAAGCCTCATGCTTTCCCCATAGGTTCTATGGACATGCAGGAAATGCCAATGTATCTGTATGTTATGTTTTCAGGATTTAACCTCTCAAATAAGTTACCCTGGAGAAGAGTTGCAAGCAAAAATGTCTGTTTTGTAGGGAGGATAAAGTATGACTATCATTTTGCATTCAGCACCCAAGCTGCTGAAGGTCAGCTCCCTCTCACTGAAGGCCCAGTAACTGGTGGATATGATTCACAACAGCTGATGAAGAAAAGGAAGACTACAGCCAGCTGACATGCAGATAGGCAGCTGAAGTAACCAAGAGCTCATTTGTCCACAGCAATGTCTGGTCAGCATTTGGATTAGTAAATTGAATATGGCAAAGAAAAACCACCCGAGGACCTTCACTGAGTGGAGTGATCAAAGCTCAGACTGTGCACTTTCATACAAAGCAAAACCTTGTACAGCAGAATACTGTGCAGTCCTGCATTATGTGAGCTGAATGAAACACTTGCACTGTGATCTGTATTAGTTGTAGTGCTACCCTGCAACAACTGAGCGCTTGGAACAAGATGATCTTTAAGGTCCCTTCCAGCCCAAAACATTCTGTGATTCCCACCTGGGCATTGAGGGACATGACTCTCATCTGTCACGCTGAGAGGAGTGAAACATAGGAGCACAGGTCTCCAGAGAGTCCTAGGCTCTGCATCATCCTCACATTGTATCCTAGGAAATGTATTAAGTTCCATCCCAAAACTAGTTTGTTCTCCTTTTCCCTTCCATAAATGTCCTCTGATTATCACCTCTCGTATCCCATAGGCTGCACTCTGTTCTAGCACTGACATATACCATAGTTCTATAAATTCAATGAACATAATCATAATTACTATTATGTAAAATATAGAATTGATGTAATTATTCTGATTAAAATACCTTAAGAAGCCTAAATACAAATAATAAAAAGTCCAGTTCACATTGGAAGCAGACTGACACTTCTCAGGGAAAATGGCTTCCGACAACTGAAAAATGAGTTCACAGTTCTTCAAAATCTAAATAAATAATCTTTTTCTACTTCTATTTCTAAATAATCTTTTTCAGCCGATAAAACTTTTCAAAGAAACCTTTGCAATGAAAACAGAAGCATTAATTCCACTGAAAAGTTTTGTCAGGGAAAAGATGCTTAACCACAAGTTGTATGTAACACCTAGAGGAAATAGCATCCTTCACTGGGTCACCAGCAGCCACAGAGACTCCTGGATTTTACATTCTGGGCCTGTCCCTGCTGAGAGTCAGGAGGAGTCATGTGGAGCCCTCATGTCATGGTGCTAGGATGGTTTAAATTCAACTAACCTCACACACATTGTGTGAGGCTCAACTTAGTTTAGTGGCTGCTGCCTGATACCCTAGGGGGATCTGTGTTCTCTGAAGACTCAACAAGGCCCTCTGGTAAATCCCAATTTGTTTGGATTTGCCCTTGAAATATACTGTTGTTCCTTTTGTCCTGCTTTTCACAACCATCACGATTTTAGAATCACAGAAAACTTACTGTGGGAAGGAGGTCATCTAGTCCTGCTCCCCGCTTACAGCAGGGCTGACTTCAAAGTTTGATGAACTCACTCAGATGTTCTTGTAGAGCTGAGAAATCTAATAAAATCCTGTAACTAGGAAAACAGAAAAGCACATGGAATGGCAAGGAAACTCTTTGTCATGGCAATTTTTTAAGTGAGAGCTGAAGGCATTCACTGACACAGTGTTATTAACAGAGTTGTGTGGCTCCTGTTACAGGCTCTGTAAAGAACTAGTGTCAGCTGCGCATGTGATATGTATAAAGTATGACTATCATTTTGCATCATGCTTGTGTAAAACAGATTGCATTGTATAAAGCAGTAATGCACTGAGATACCCAGACAGGTATTTAATGCCAGTAGTGACTTGTCTGCTGTTTAATGCCATGATGGCTGTTAACAGGTTCTGTTTGCCGTCTGGTGGGAAGGTGACTTTACCTTGCCAGGTGCTTTCTGAAGTTAACTTTGGGGATCTGCAGCTCTCTGGAGGAACGTTAAAAGTAAATGCCAGATTAAGGTATGAATCACGGGAATCTCTTCTGGAGCTGGGTTGAAAGGTTTGCATTTGAATTTGATCTGCCTGAGGATAACTTGACAGTGCTGGAACAAGGGTTTTAATTCAGTGGAAAATTGTAGCCTTAAGGTTGTTAAGTGGCTGGACAGCTGCTGGAAAAGGATATAAAAACCTTCTGGTTTGATCTACATTTATATGTAAGCTGAATAAACACACTTCTTCAATTTCTGTACACACAGAGACATTCAAGTCTTCTGAGCTCTGCAGCTACTTGTTTTGGTGGTCCCATGGTAAGGTTAGATTGTTCCTGACTTGGAAAGTGGAATGGGAAGATAAGGAGCAGAGCTGGAATGGAGAGGTAGAGGAGAGAAATCAGCAGAGTAAGATGTCCTCATCCTGCTGTTTCCTGAAGAGGGTGGCATCTGCTTCCCACTGGCACAATCCTCCAGCTCCCAAGCCGACCCTCAAGTACAGCAGCAGCAAGCCATGCTGCATCAGGCAAAGGGCCTTGGCTATTGCTGCTCCACTGCACACAGTAAATGTGGTGTTAGCATTTGAATACAGTAAATGCTTATTTTCCTTGTTTTTACTTTAGCGCTTGTCTGCACTGAGCAGCAAGGCATGTGTGAGGGAAATCTTTTCCCAGGAGTACAGCACCACCTCCCAGCATCCAGCAATGCCGGGACACAGTTCATGGGTAGCCAGGCTGTTCCTCCAGTGAGCTCCAGCAGGCAGGATGTGAGCTGATGAAACCGCCTTTGACCACCAGCTTTAGCCAGATGTTCTTTGGCTTTCCTTCACAAATCCTACAGGCCTTTGGGAAGGATGTTGCTCCCTTGAAGGTGCAAGTCTCCATATGAATTTATTACATCATGATATTTTCACCAAGATTTAGGCTTTCACTTGGAAAAAGTTATCTAGAAAAAGTGGTTTTTAAATGTTCTCTCT
>JAOEHX010072965.1:0-93789 GCA_025448015.1 Bolborhynchus lineola | reverse complement strand
CGTCCCGTCCCGTCCCGTCCCGTCCCGTCCCGTCCCGTCCCGTCCCGACGCCGGGAGCGGCGCCGGCGGCTCGGCAGGTGGCGCTGTTCCTTCAGCGCGGCCCCCGCTGGGCCGGGCCGGGCTCCGGGCTGTGCCTCCGCCCGCGACCCTCTCCCCGGGCATCCGGGCTATGGGCGATGGGTTTTGGCTGCCGCATGGTTGTGTTTGCCGTGCCCTTTAAGGCATGCCGCCAGCGCCAGAGCATAGCAAGTAGCCGGTATTTCAGGTCTTTGTATGCTTCGAGTAGAAGGTGTTACGGTGAAATGAGTGTTTCCTACTTGTGTTCTGCTTTTAATCAGAGGCTGAGCTCTGTGAACGATATGCTGGGGTTAAGGGCTCCTTGCGCTGTGTATAGATGCTATCTTATACATAATATGGTGATGAAATCTGTGAGTTTTACTCGGTGACATTTGGTCCTTGCATCTGTGTGTTAGTTTTCCCTGCCTAACTGCTGCTCCTCCATGTCTCTCAGAGTAGAAGTTCATTTCCAGCTGTTGCGTTTTCAGAGGCCCCAAAGGATAATTAAGACATGCAGAATGATTGCTAGTTGTCTGTTAGCACAAGTACATATGGATGAGTGCTGCGCTGCTATGTGGTTTGTGTGCTGTTAAGTTTAGACAAGTAGGGGCAGTCAACACCGTCCCTCTTCAAGTGCCTGACAATCGATTTTACTTAGACTCCAGGGAGAAAGACTGAATCACTTTATGTTCTTAGTTTTAAACAAAATAAAAACCTATACCCAAAGTGAATCTTTTAAATTGATGGGACAGTTTCTGTTTAATTTCTAAATTGGATGTCAACATTCACCTATAGTGCTTCTGGTACAGAAAAGCTATAGAATCGTAGGAATTCGTATCCTCCATCATTTGTTAATCTCAGAACATTACAGGTAGATTTTGACCACCAATTCTTTAAATCTAAATGCCTGTTTAGACCTCATTGACAATGACAAAAAAATGTGGTGAATTAATTTCTTTTGAGTTCTGATGTTCCCCAAAAATTATGATTGATGGGAGAGGTTGATGATGCTAACGTTGGATATGGGGCAGGCTGCAGAAAGGCATAAATCTGAATCTACTTTTCACTTGGAATCTTTTTTCAGAGTTTGCTATTGAAATGTGTCTCTGTTTCAAGGATGTAGATTATCAGAGAAAAAATAAAGTGGTGCTTGAAAGAGTTTCCAGGATGTCATCTGCTCCATCCAGTTGCTAGACTATTGCTAACATCGTATCAGGTCAGTAGCAGTGGTTTTGGATAACGAAGTCAAGGAAGCACCAGAAGATGGAGGTAGCAGAGCCTCTCCAGGCAGCCTGTTTCAGTTCTGCACAGCCTTCTTGAGGACAGAATTCTGCCTGATACCTCATCTGAATCTCTCAAGATGCAGTTTGTGGCTGTTTTCTCTTCTCACACCATCTGCTTCTACCAAGGAGAGGTTGACTGTGTTAAGTCCATTTCAAGTTGTTGCAGTCTGTTATTAAATTACCCTTTAGCTTTTTCTTCTTACAAGAGTGAACAGCCTCTGCTTCCTCACGTGCTTTTGTCCTCTGGCTGTCTTGGTATTGAGCAATCGTGTTAGATATGATGCCATGATTATTGCCATACTAGCTTCTATAGTTGGGAGAGATGAACACGTGGAGAACTTCTACTATAATGGCAGAAAAAATCCAAGGCTGGGAGGAAGTAAGAATATAATGTGATTCATCTGTGAAACTGATCAAGTGTTTTTGTATAGAAACAGTTCACAAGGCACAGTATATTTTACTTCACATTGCTTTACCACCCAGGGTTTTGACAAGTAGAAGCTAAATGGGTTCTGGAGGAGTTGTTGAAAAGAGAAGGTAACAGCATACTATGGCTTTCTTGTCCACGGCTCTAAAAATTACAAGTTTGGTCGTGCACTATTCTTGTTATCCTGAAGACATGGGAGACATGGAGACATGTTTGTCTAGAATCTGAATGTATTCAAGGCCTTTTCCAAACTTAAGAGGTTCTTCTATGAGAGCAGAAAATCTTAAGCTCATGTGTTCTGCCCGAAGGGGATATTTGATTTATTTAAGATGCGGTAGCAGGAGTGCTTTTTGTATTTGATTGGGGTTTTCTTGTTTTGATTTTTTTTAAAGGCAAACTGGTTACCAAAGGGTGGTTAGGGCATAAAAAAAGAGGGGTAAGGAAGCAATGGCAGCTGAAGAGGAGAATTCAGGAGTATTTGGCTTCTGCAGGAGGGGGAGAGGTTGGGTTAACTCCTAGTTTCCCTATTGCTTTGACTCCTTCCTTTATATTGCAGAGATGGATTCAATGACTGTCATGCCTGTTGTCTGTTCAAAAGCCTGCCTTTGTGAAGAACTCTGTGTAAATATTTACCAGAAGTTCAAACTAACAGGAATTTTGCTTTCACACTCTCCATTTGATGTTAATGCAAAGTGAAAATCCCAACCTAAACTTCAGAAGTTAATTTTCTTCCTGGCCATGTAGTGTGATACATAATGTGCAATGCATTCCATCCAACTTACGGGACGTGTAACCTGGCAAATCAGACGTCCCTACTGCAACCTGAGCATGTATGTTCCTTGATACCCTTGTTTTACCTGTTTAACTTTCACTCATATGTTTGTGACACTTCATTAATAAACATAATGTATCCATGATGGTGATTTAATTTGGCTCTGAAACCTCGTAATAAATGTTTGAACTGTAGAGTGTTTATGTAGAAGTGGTTTAGCCTGAAGAAATGTTTGGAGGGAAAGCTGAACTGTGCTTCTCCTGATGGCACTGTAATTCAGCAGTATATATTCAGAAGTAAATGGTTTTCAGATTAGAACATCTTCTTAAAATGAAAATATCCAGAGCAGTGAACATTGATAAGATTGGTAGATGAGCGCTATGTGGATGACGGACAGGAGTGGTGAATTAGGTCACAAAATAACTGCAGCCCAGGTAGAAGCTTTCCTGTGTGACTGATTTGCCAGTATGGTAGGACTCCTGAATTATTATTCTCTTGTAGAATGGGAATTAACTGGAGTTATCTCTAATGTATTCATGTGACTAACAGAGGTATTCGCTTTACAGCACAGAGGATAGGATTTGAGGGACAGAGAGCGGTTACCAAATCTTGCAGCAGACCACTTATTGAATGTCAGTACTGTTAGATCTTCAGCTTACACAGTGTTTTAAGAGATGGCTATATGCTCTGTCTTGTGCTGTAGCAGAAGGTGAGTTATGGACTACCCTGCTTCTGAGCTGCTGAAGAGTTTGTGATAAAATGTAAGCAGAAACTGAGAGAACGGAGAGCATTTGGAAATACAAAATAAATGCCAAGAGTTGGTATTCATAAGATTTTAGGGAAATTAATAGATATGTGGCATACTACGTCTTGAAAATTAAGTTGTTGCATGTGACTACACTAGTGCAGTGTCTTGATTTAGAAGGTGGAGGGCAGCATTAAACTCACAGAGCTATCTTGGTTAAACCATTATTAATAGAGATGCAAAGTGAAAGGCCTGCAATTTATGTTATATAGGATACAATGTAGTGGCTTTGAGGGTCTGAGCAAAGAAAATACAGTTTTACTGATAGGAAATTATGCTTTGATCTGAAGAATGTCAGGTGTCTATATAGAAGGTGAAAGAAAGTAATACTATTTGTTATTAGTAATATAATCTGTATTAAATATATAATCTGTGTTATGTCTTTTTAAAAACAAGAATTTAACAGCAGAGCCAAGAAGTATCTGAACTGAAGGTATGCCCTTGGCCTCTTGCAGTGGCTGATGTACAAAAGTTTACAGGATTATGTCTGCCATCCTATTTTATGTTAAATATAAAATGTATATGTAACAGTTTCTGACCTGTTTGGAAGTGAACCTTTTTAAACCATATGCATTTTAACTGGAGCGTGGTAGAGGTGTTTACAAACACTGGCCAAATGCCATGTAGGTTTGTTTAACCTGGTTTACTTAGTTGAGCTAAAGGCAGGGCTGTGACCAAAATGAAACAAGTTTTGGCACGGCCACTTGCAGTGTGTTTTATTTAGAAATCAAGTTCATTTAGCAGCTAGGGAGCTGTTCTTTTTCCTCTTTGGTTCTGCCTTGTTTAGAAAAACGATTTAAATAAGGAGATTCAAATCTTCCATTTGCTTTCTCCTGCAAAACAGAGATTTTGAATTAAAACCTTACAAGGGCTTTTTAGTTTATTTGCCTGTTCAAATTCAGCGAAAGGCGCTCATCCAGGAAAGAGCAGGGAAGCAGACAAGGAGCCGTCTGCATATAATTCCTGTTCCTTTCCTTTTTTTGCTATAAAACTATAAAAGGGGGCGAGTGAATGAGAAAAATAAAACTGCAAGTGGTAGCATTCCGTTCAGCTTACCTTTTTACTGGTAAATTCCCCTCAATCACCATAAGAGAAAGAACAAACCAGTCTTCCTGTTGTGTTTCTTGCCGGTGAATGCCAGTGAATGTTTTGGTCCAGTAATTTCCTCTTGTTGCGTACAATGAGATGCTACCAACTCCATGGAGGATTTTTCTGATGTAGTTCAGTGCCAGGCCTGGAGGCTCCTGAAGCCCATGCAGGGTAGCAGTAGAGTAGGAGTCTTCTCTACTGCTCTGCTGAATTAACGATGTGTGTTCTCAGAGTTACCCGGGTGTCTTCTGGAAGAACGTCATTTACGTTGCCTTATACCTCAGATGCTCTGGAGCTGATTTGGTGACCTTTTGTCCAAGGCTGGAAGATCCTGTGAAGTGTGTTGCCAGTGCGAGGATGTTCTTTAGCTGTGGTGTTGGTGCACATCTCTGGAACATCTATGTACGGATACGTGCTTCTGTACATGGTATTACTAAAAATTATGATAATATATAATTTTTAAAAATGGCCATTTACGATGTTAGATTATTAGAATTGAATCCTGCCATGTTTAGTTTGATCCATTAAAGAAATAGGTTTTAATAATCCTGATAAAAATGCTGTTATTTTTCACCCAAACCTAATAACTTTGAGACTGTCTCTGATTACAGCTGCATTTGACTGTAGGGGGCCAGGCAGCTTAGGTCTCGAACATACTTAATTCCTACATTTCACGTAAGAAGGACTTAGTTTTCTGTTGCATTACCCCACTCAAGCTTTGCTTATTAACCATTGCACAAGTCCAGTTCAGGAAAATTGTTTAGATAAAGGTCAGCATTCCGTTCATATAAGCACCAGATAAAAATCTGTATGAAGCCAGGATTCCTTAGTTCTCACATGCATAGGATTTACATGATTCTAGGAAGCTTCCTTTGGCTTTGGAGGGCTTCTGAAGCATGGTATGTGAGGTGCAATGTCAAGTGATAGATATGACCACACAGAGGATATACACCTCTGTTTTGCTGCATAAAACCAAAGTATTTGGATAGAATTTAAAAAGCCTTAGAAATACATCTATGTCTGGAAGTTGATGTAGCAATTAAAATCCCTCAGAAAATCTCAAGCATGTGATTCTGCATTTAAGGGAGTGCCTTGGGGATATATGTTCATGCTCATTGTGTTTTCCCCTGAAATGTGATTCTGCATCCTAGTTGTAATGTGCGTTAACAGTATTTGAAATTTAACGAAGCCAGCTTCTGAAATATCTGCTATTAATGATACAAAAGAAAGGGATCCGGGAGTAACATATTGGAGGTGGGAGTGGGAAGTAAACAACTACTTCTGAATATCTGTACATGTCGCACCCATTTTTTCTTGGATATATTACATGACAAGATCCTAGAATCGTAGAATAGTTAGGGTTGGAAAGGACCTTAGGGTCATCCAGTTCCAACCCCCCTGCCACGGGCAGGGACACCTCGCACTAAACCATGCCACCAAAGACTCCCTCCATCCAGGCCTTGAGCACTGCCAGGGCTGGAGCATTCACAACTTCTTTAGGCAACCCATTCCAGGTAGTGTCTGCTAGGTGGTCTCTACTTCCTATAGCAAGGGACATTGGAATCCTTACTATAACTGACATAGTTCCTTCCCATCTGAATACTTTTAACAATGTGGAGTAGTTGAAAAAGTTCATGTGGAAGAACAGAAGGGTGTAAATGATGTAGGATGATGTAAAGGACGCCTGGAGGAGTTAGCCTTGTAAATTTCCTGAACTTAGTTCTTAGCAGGAGACAGAATCACTTTTAGCTAGCAAGTCTGTCGCTTTGGGCAGAGCTCTAGGGTTCATAGTGTACGTAAGTTGTTGTTAACCTACCTGTGGACCCATTTTTTAGGCACAGAAATGGTGTGTTAGATTTGCATTGTAAAAGATAGCTTCATGCAGGTAATGCTCTTGCACTAAACAAGACAAAGAGACTAGTTAATGTAGTCTTTTTTTTCCTCCACCTCTGTCATCCTAGGTGTGAGTAGTGTTTCATGAATGCGACAAACTGAAATGAATATAAACTGTTGTATTTTGGCACTGCATTTTGTGCTAGACATTCAGTGGAATAAAGTCGAGGCTGAAAAGGACAGAGGTGAAATAAGTGTCTGGAGAGAAATCATTGGTTCAAAAGAACTACGAATGCCTTTGTTGTGAAGATGGAATGAATATAGAAGTGCAAAAAGCATTCAGTGGCGGCTGGTGTGAGCAATGCGTATCATATACTAGGCAAATGTAAAGGTTATGGAATGGTTAATGGCAAAATTAAAATGATCATAAAGTAAGAGTGCCAAAAGGTCAAAATAAATAATAAAGATGTATTATTCGAGAGAGAATGGGCCAATAAAAAAAAAAAAAATAAGAAGTAAGTGAAGAATCTTAGAAAGAACCGAGGCCAATTTAATTAACACTGAATTTGCATAAAAGCAAAATTAATGCATTGTTATATATGGCTTTATAGCCATGTGCCCACTGACTCCCCCCGGATACAGTAGTTGAACAACTAAAGACTTCAAAGTTACATACATTTAGTACTGTATGCAACCTTGTCTATGTATAATCACACGCATCCCTATTTCATAGCCTTACAGTGCATACTTGTATGAGAGCTGCATGAGTCTTGATGGTTATAATTTATAATGAGTTTGTTTAATGAATTAATTTTGAGGTGCTTTCAGCTGTAGTTTTACAGATTGTTTCTGGAACACTGAAGAGAAAACTCTATAATAAAGTAATTAATTAAGTGTGTACATTGTGAAAAGTAATTTCTTTGCCCAAATTGACTTTGACAGAGACAAAAAGATGATATGGTCAAAGTTGTGAAAAGGACCGGCTGTCAGAACATAACACAGAACTTCCATGTGTAGTGTAACAGGTATTACATCAGTCTCTCCAGCCAGGAATTGGTTGAGTCCAATTGGCTATGAAATATTGCTGTTCAGGGTTTTTTTAAGGCACTTTTAATCTTCTTTCTTTTTTTGTGAATGAGAAAGCTTTTCATGGATGCAGGGAATTAACATGAAACATTCTGTGAATTTAAAAGATACCATGTCTTCCTTTTCCACATGGGTAGCATCTTTTGTCTGTCCAAAGTAAATCTGTCAAAACAGCATCTCCCTTTTGGAGTGTTCTTAAACTCTAGTGGTATGAAGATGAATTCTGACCTCAGCAGTGGGTCACAGAAGTTGGTAAATGTGAGTCTAGTTCTCACACTTAGTTAAGCCTTTAAATGTCAGCTTGACTTCTTCTGGATGCAACTGTGGTTTTGTCTGTCCATTTATCTTTCTACATGTTCCACTTTCCTTATTAAGGTTTCAAACTTCTATGAGCATGACAACTTTGAGTCAGCTTGCATATGTTGCCATGCAAAGATTTCCAGCTGGAAATTCTGAGAAATGCTCTTGCTCCATCAATGTGGCTTATACTTCAGGTAGAAAAAGATGCTAGGAGCAAAGGACTCCATGTTTGTTTTAGGAGGCAATAAATAAAATGGGGGAGAATGAGAACTGTGTATGCAGGGAAACTGTGTGCAATTTGCAGGCATGCATGCTGCTTTTGTAGGGAATTTGCAGAAGTGATGCTCATTGGGGTTCTGTGGGAGTTCATTCTCTGTGGATTTTCACTTTATTCGCTATGTGTGTTACGTACACATGTGAAAATGACTTACTCCGTCATTAAAAGTATTATGTTAGGATTATAACCTGAACGAAATTGCTTGCATCATGGGGATATAAATTCTCAATTTCGTGCCTCTTTTCCTGCTTCTTATACCTAGTCCCCAAAAAGGTGAAGTTTCTGCTCTTTAATTTCTGAAATGAGTACCTTGATAAAATCATAGAACAGGTAGGGTTGGAAAGCACCTTAAGATCATGTAGTTCCAACCCCCCTGCCATGGGCAGGGACACCTCACACTGCAAGGGGAGCTTCTGTCTTTTTTTTTTTTTTGTAACCTTTTTATTTTATAGAATTTATTTATTTTTAATGCAATTACCAATTTAGGGCTTTGGATTCAAGCATCTTGTTTGTTGGTATGTATTAATACTTAGTTCCTTCTCTGTTTGACTCCAATGTGCTGGGTTGGTGAAAGGTCTCTCACAGCTGTGGGATATTTAGTTTATTATGAGGGTGGGAACCCCAGCAGGTGTTATGGTTCAACAGGAGTCTCAGGTGCAGCAGAGTCGCAATTGGTTGAATTCCCTTTGAGAGCAGGGTTGCTTTGTTTCTCCTTTGTGTTTTGGTGGTGGTTTGTGTCAGGAGCTGTAGTCCTGTGCTGTTTGTGAATGCCATTGTTCTAGCAGTGTATGCTTGAAACAAAAAGCTGTCCTTCAAGTTTCTGGTTGCCATGAGTGGCAGCCAGTGCCTGTAGTCTTGTGAAGTTGGAAGAAGGCAGCTCTGCTTAGAGGATTTTAATTTCCAGCTCTGGAAGTACAGGTAAGCTTTAGGGAGCCCATGCTCCCTGAGTCAGTAATTTAATGGAATCAGTAATGGGGAAATAGAATAAGTGCATCATTTGCATGGTAGTAAATCAGTGTTAGCGAGTGTTTTCTGCTGAACAGCCCACCTTTTGGTTCTCAGTGCTATGTACCAACGCTTTAGCTCTACTTTCCTGTTAGAAATTCCCTATTGGAAAATGAGCTGTTACTAGTAATTTTGAACCAATAATATCACACTCCCCAAGTCTGTGAGCTTGGTTATAGCTTATGGTGTTCTATTAAAAATTTTGTGCTGAATTATCTGGATTATATGGCATTAAACACAAAAGTATATTACAGGTCAAAGGTTTTTATCATTGCAGTCTGCCTTTTGTCTTTTAGTCATGTAAGCATGTCCATGTTTTGGTTGGGTTTTTTTCAGTGTATAAAAACTAATTTCAACAGGAATTGTAAAAAGAACATGAAGTGTGCATACTTTTCCATAAAGTGATATTTCTTACACTGAACATCTAATGCTAAGCAGTGTGCTGGTGAATCGAAGTAGCCAAATGCAGTGAATGTGACTTGTCCTGGTCTTGCTAAAGTTTGGTATGTGGAACTAGTTTTACTGACCATTCTGTGGACTGACAGCATGGGGTCTTCCAGTGGAGTTGAAGTAAATCCATTTATGTATGGAAGTCATGGAAACAGAATATGCCTGGGACTGATAGGTAATTTGCTATGAGTTTTTCTAGGGCTTCAACCCAGTTTCAATAGTAGCTATAATCATAGTGTTGGAAGTGAATATGTGTGCGTGCTTTAGGGTTTGAGGTTTTTTAAGTTGCTTGCTTCTTTGTTGATTTAAATATTCACAGGAAATTCTTTGGGTGCAAACCTCATCTCAATTTGACTACCTTTTACTGTAGCATTAGTATGCTGCTTTCAGAGAAACAGCTCTTACTTACTGTGGTTGTATCGGTATATAACCAGAACAGATGCTTATTTTACAGTATTAATGGAATAACATTTTCTTCCCAGAAAATGACTAGATCTAAGTGAATGAAAGCATAATAATAACAGCTAGAATCATAGCTTAATGAAGCTTTGCTGCTTTTATATCAGGCTTATTTTACAGGCTTGATTATTCTTACAACTAAAAAACATCTTCCCCTGCACACCTTTGTCAAAGGTGTAGGCATGTGGTTCATTAACATGAAGTACTGCTGTTTTCTAAGATGAAATTAGTAGTCTTGTGTTATTTAGTGATAAAGAGGGGATGAGTCCATTCGTAGCTGCTGTATGTGTCACTAGCATGTTTTCTTTGGTGAAAAGAAAGAAAGAAAATGCCAGACAGGAGCTGGCAGAAATAACCCAATAAAAATCACATTAAAAGTTGGTTTTGGGGCTATGACAAGGTGAATAAGAAAGTAGTTTTTAATGAGAAAGTAGTTTTCTGTTTCCTGCTTGTGGTTTGTGCCAGTTGCAGCAGTATTAAATTAGAGTTAATCAAATGTTACAGGAAGTAAAATTAGTGAAGTATGGATTCTTCGTCTGAGCTCATAAACTTTGAATTGTGATTTTTGCTCTATTACTGAGCATGTCTCAAAAATAGAGACTCTTGGTATTTGAAGGACCAATAACTCGTGTGACTGTTGTTGCTTTATTCCATGGACTCAATTTTCAGATTTTCTGTAACGTCATTTTCAGCAGAGGCTCTTTAATTTTCCCTTAATATATATTGGCACATTGTAAACTAAGAGGTAAAGGTTTATTGTGGTGGTGTTTGTAAACAGCAAAGTGTGTACCAGTGCAGAGCTTTAGGTAGGCAGCAACTAATAAACCATTGTTTAAGGATGCTTCCTTAGGATCATTAACTCAATTTAGTAGGGCATTGGATGTGTAGTTGCAGAAACTTCTTATGTGAGCTCTGTTCTTGGGCCTCTCCAGAGATATGTCAAAAGTGTAACTTGTAGCAAAATCCACATATTTGAGTTTCTGTCACAAACTGTGATCCTTAGTTTGCATCATATACAGTCTACCATGGGAGTTTGTGTAGGGTGAGATAGTGTGGTACCTGAGACCTGGAGACATGAAAACTAAGTTTCAAGATATAGAAGACATCACAGGACCTTCTGTAGGTGTAAGCTTGGCTGGAATTGACCCAAGGCAAGGTTTTGCTTCAGCAAAACACAAGTGTTTGATGGGATTATCCTAGCAAAAAGCCAAAAACAGTAACAAAAATCAAACATTTGATGGGTGAGTGGATTCATTTTAAGATGTAAGTGCATTTTATTAAAGAGGATCGAGTATTGCTGTCCAGTTTTTAAACAGTGTTATATAACACTCTTGGTTCCTCAAAACTAACCCATACTGAATTCAGTTTTGATTTATGGCATGGCATCTGTGTGTCATGCACACGGTATGTTTGTGGCTGATACGTTTATCAGCTGTCACAATGGCGCATCCCATTTTTTCAGTTCTAGTATTTTAGTTGTAGTATTTGGCTTAAAATGGTGTTGTGTCTGTTATGACTTGGAGTTTGAGACTAAAATAATGTTCTTGAATTTGCACAATTCAGATCTTACTGAAGTGTAAAAGATAAATGTAAACCTCCGCAGAATATAGGAGCAACATAGCTAATGTTGTATTTCAATCACATCCATAGCTGTTAAAGTTTATATCATGTAAGAAAATACATGGACAATATATTACATGGGAGGACTGCAGTGTGAAAAGAGAGCGCAGGATATTAAAAGAGATTGTACGTCCTAAAGAAGAGACATTTACTGTGCACAGGAACTGCAGCATGGATGTGGAAAAATGGGAATGGAAAAATAACTTGCATATAAAAGAGAAAAAAAGCCCCAAACGATTGGAGGTCAAACACTGACAGGTTTTGCATTTGGGTGATAGAAGGGGCTTTGTCACTTTCTCTTGTATTCTCCTGCTCTCTGCCCTTACTGCCCAGTAGTCGCAAGTGCCAAGATAAACTTCACTAGTCCCTTCTTAAGGCAGCCTGTATTTAGGTTTGTGCCTGTGGCCACAGTAAATAGAGGCAGCAGTGCAATGTGGAATTGGAAAGGAGTGTTTTCCAGGCTTTCCCAGACAGCTGAATTGAGGACTGTTGTACGGTTGTGAAATAAACCAGCCATCCAGTTACTTTATTTTCCTTTGGGGGGGGGAGGATAGGCTTTTTGTGTTTTAACAGCGCCTTTTTCACCCTGAGTTAGACATATTTCACCATATGTAACTGACACCATAGTTCACAGCATCCCTCAATTTGTTCCAGAGTTTGTCATAAATACCTGATACACTTCATTGTCCTGTTGTTTATAGCCTGCTTGAGCAAATGCAACGAGCAGGATTTTATCTTTTTTCTATAAATATTATTTTACTCAAAGCAGATGTTTTGTGACAAATAAATTGAGGGTGTAGCATTGAAGAGACATGAAAAAAAGCTGCTTGAGAGGAGCATTGTCTGGAATAAAAAATGGAGGCATGTGGAGATAAAGTAATTTAATGGTATTGGTGTCACTGCAGTTAAAAAATGAACGCGTTTATTTTGGTGAAATTTACTGGGAGAAATTCATTTAAGGTGCCAGTGATGTTATAGTTGTGTTCATAGTATAATTTATCATATTAATTTGCTTTAGGGCAAGATTTCACTCATTCCTAAACAATATCTGGACATAATAAAATGAGGATAAAAGATTTGTCGGTAATTCTAGTACTAACAGTGAGCACTGAAAAGACTGTAAGAAGCAGCTTTAGACTGAAAGGCAACAGGTGGATCAGAAACAGGAACTCCTTTAGAGACCAGTACAAAGGCTCCACCACCCCCACCCTCCCCCCGCCCCGCGCGGCTTCCGTTTGCCTTGGAGTTTTCAGAGATTTATGACTATGAGAAGTGTGTTTGGTAAGTACAGAAGAGCAGGAAACACTGTGCTTTACCTTGGAGATTCTAATCAGTGCCCTACTACAGGAGTGGTGTGAAACCTTGTAGGGTAGAACACCTTTTGCTCTCGGATCAAAACCGATGGCATCTGAGTATCTAGGACTTCAAGCAGCACTGTTGTATTTCAATGCTGCTGTAGAAGGTAACAGTATTGAATAGATCTTGAACTTTGCATCTTTCTCCTGTTACCCAATACGTAAAACACATAAGAGAAAGCTATAGGTAGAGAAGAGTTTAAATAACTGAGGCCGTAACCGGATAGTTGTGGACTCACACCCCAGGAGGAGAGACTGCAAATAAGCATCAAAAACTTTCCTCTAAGAACTGATCTCTAATGGTTCCACCTTAGTAGCCATAGAGCTACTGCTGCAATCTGTGTAAGATCAGTGGAAATTTTATTAGTATCTACATTTTCAGTAGTCTTTCTTAATTTATTTAAATCTCACTGTATTGTCTTTGGAAGAAGCAAATAGGCCTCTAAGAGTTGTGGAGATGCTTTTAATGGTGTTAGACTGTTTTCTGGCTTTTTCATACATCCCAGATTTTGTAGCATGTAACTGCAAGAAAAAAGGTTGTGCTGTTCCTATTCTGGTTAGCAATGAACATGGTAATGTGCTGAAATTAGCTATTTGTTACCGCCCAACTCAGGCTATTTATTCTCTGTTCTTTGAAGGAATGCAGGTTGTCTTACTGCTTGGCTTTCTTCTCAGTACTTATCTCATTTCAGACCTCCTAAGCCGGTATTGCACAAAGAAGCAAAATAAATCCAGCTAAATTGGGAAAGCAAAACGCTTGGAAGCGCATCATTTTATCCCCTAGATGAGCAGATTGGATCCCTAAAGTACATATTCTTGCATGTTATTCAGCCTAATTTTAAAATCCCAGCTAGTGGGCTTCCTCTGGGAGATCTTTTTTCCAGCCTGTGTTATATCTTTCACTGTTATGAATTATTTGCTGATAATCAGTCTCCTGTTTCATAATGGGGTTTTTTTTAATGAGTGCTTTTTGAGTTTAACCCTGATGGATCTTATGAAAGTAGTGATTTGTATTTCTTTATTTTTTAAATAACTGCTATATGACCTTTAGGTTTTTCTCTGTTTAGCAAAAATTCATAGTTCTTTAACGGCGATTTGCCTTACTGTTTTTTCTTTGGGTTCTCTGCCATTGCTCTTGCCTTTCTGTTGCTTATAGGAGAAAGCAAACTTACTGGTCAGTATCCTAGTTTTGCACTTATGGGAGCGTAGGTATCATTTGAACGAATCTAAGAAGTTTTTCCATGCATATTAAGTGATCATCAGCAGTGAAGAGAAGGTCAAATGTCTGTAAGAATGGGAATGTGTGACTTAACAATGGTTGCAGAAGGACTGCTCAAATGAAGCCATTGAGTCACGTAAAGTGTTTGAACAGTAATAGTTCTCTTTGAAAGTAACAGTTTATTAATGCTTCATTAGTTGCTTGCCTCCAGTTTGTACACAAAGGTGAATTTACACTGTGCTGTGGTAAATTAGAGATACGGAGATAGTGAAAGAGGGAAATCATTTTGGTTTAGACTGTAAACAGGAATGCTAGGTACTGTTTATCACCTGAAGGGAAAATAACTCTTTTATGGTTTAATGTCATTGAAAGAAATTCCTCCTTGTACAGGGGACGTAAGAAACTTTCAAGTTTGGGCTTTAACATATTGCTTATCTCTATCCCAGCGTACTTGAATTAGAGAATAATAGGAAATTTCATGCATGTTTTTTGTAAGCATTTTCAAGTAATATGCTCTGTAACCTTAACTCTGCAATTTAGAAGACGTGATTCCCTATAGAAAAGAATATTAGGCCAAATTAAGATTTAAGTGCCTGATTTCAACAGAAATGCTTCTTGGGATCCAGTTGAACTTGTAATTCATTTTATGGAAATTGTGGTTCTTTGTTTGGTTTTGCCACTTAAAAATCACAATGTGACAAAGAGAAAATAAAGCTAGCTCCTTCTAAACCCCTTTCATTAATTTGTATTGGTTGAGTGATTAGAATGCAGATCTAAATTATGTTCCACCATGTTCAAAAAACAAAGCTAATTCATCTGTTGTGTATCTTAGACACTAATATCTGTCTGTATCAATGGTAAATTTCATGTATAGTGGCAGCAAAGAAAAATGGTGATTACTGGCATTTATACTGTCAGTTCTAGTTGTGAGAACTTCAGTCATGGTAAAGCTTTCAAGTAGCTTATGATAAAAATAATCTGCTTTGAGGAGCATTTAGCAGCCTATGCCTTGCTTTGAAGGTGTGTGTGTGTGATAGAAACCAGCTGAAGGATGAGCTTATGCCTTTGTTTTCTCCTTTTGGAAAATAGAAGTGGAGGAAGGACACTTGAATCCCAGATTTTAGTCCACCATGGTTGCATTAATTCAGTCTTGGAGGGGACCTGGAGATACCTGTTCTACAAATTGTGAAGCACTTTCTAACTCTTTGTAGTAAACATAAGTATGTAAGTAAATAACGGACTTCTACAATAGTAAATCAGCCACAACTGTACTCAACACAGAATTGAAATCGGACATTCGTGCTATCTCTTTCAGCTACAGGAAATTTGTAATTGCAGATGATCCTAGGAATGGGGCCATGACATGGGCAAGATGGCAAAATATGTAAATGCAAGGTCCCAAACGTTACTTATTTTCTGATTTGAAATGTTTTGATAATAATCGCTTCATACCTGCAGTGTCAAGCAAGTTGTATGAAGTACACATACAAGAGACTTCAATTACATGATGGCCACAGAGCTACCCTATAGAGGAGGTGGATTTACATTCTTCCCTTTTCCATATTCATTCTTGGCATTCCTTTAAGTTTGCTTTATTTGTGGTTTAGAAATATGCAGTTTGCTCCATACAGTTGAGCAGGAGTTGCCCAAAATAATGTGGTGCAAAGGCATCCAATGTGCAGCTTTCTTTCCACCCCAGGCAGAGATGCCAGAGCTTCTCGAAAGAGTTGCACTGCAAGCTTGGGTTTTTCCCTTCTGTTCGCAGCATTTAGTAAGCACCGATTTGCAACACACTGCTTTGTCTTCTGTCAAAGGTGTCTGTTGATGATGCACAATTGTGTGTCAGCTTTAGAACTGAGCAGACCAAGTAAACATCACCCTTTAGTATTTTAGGAATATGTGACTTAAACAGAAGAGCTGTTTATAGTTAATGTTTTATGGAGGTATGTAGAAGACAGCTTGAACCCCTATTTTCCTCTGTGTTATTTTATTAATAATATCTTACATTCCCTTTTTTGGGAATTTTTTCTCTGCTTTGATGTTTATGGTTGGCTTGCATCAGGAAAGTAGATAAAAATATCCTTACCTTAAGTGACTTCAGAACCTAGCTGGACTGGTTCCTGCATGTCTTTAACACTGCTTACTGAACAGTGGAGTATTTATCCATGAGAGGTCGGGTGTTTGTGTATTTATACCTGAATGGAGGAGTTCATAGACGGTTTTCACTGAGTAAGCAATGCTTGTAATTTGTGCGTTGCTAGCTCCAGCTACTATTACGTATCTTCCGTTGTCTGTGAAATGGAAACGTCTGTAGTGTACTCCCAAACTGGAGTAGTGGTTAGTTGAACATGGTCTTAGTTTTCGGTATGATACATGTTTCTTCTCCTGGAAGCGTTAAGGGTGGGGGTTCTTTCTTTCACCTCTTCTTATTTTGAATCTGTAATTTTAATTCCTTAAATCAGAGCAGCATAGAAATAGGTTCATTACAGTGAATGATCTACGCTTGTAGTTCTGCCAGACATTCTACACCTGTATCATTCATCTCTTTGGATCCCAGTGGAAGTTTGCTGTCTATAAAAATTAAACAGATACTTCCAAATCTGCAGGAACAAGTGTTCATCAAGTTTTGCTTTTATTATTGTTGTTTGAAATGTCAATGTCATGAAGGTTATGTCCTTCTTTCCATGCAGACTTAGATAATAGAGGAAGTTTTAGTGACCGAAACAGCTTTAGTTTTGAAATGTCATCATTTACTTTGACGTCGAAGAGGACGACTTGTACTTTCCTATGAAGCTTGTGCTGCAGTCTCGCAGTGAGGTTGCGTGTGCTGACCTTGTCTCTGCGTTTTTTTTCTTGTTAGCAAACTCATTGTCGGGCTGTGAAATACACAAGCATTGTTAAAAAAGAAGGAAAAGAAGGAACATTGTTGGCATTTTATTGGAAATGTTGAAAGCATCAGAAAACTGCTAATGGGAAGGTTAAATGTTGGCTTTGTATTAAGAATAAAAAGCGATCTCAAACTGATTTGAAGTCTACAGTTAGCCTGGATCACAGGTGGCAAGAAAAGTTGTGGGGATAGAGTGGCCCAGGCCTTGAGGTAAATTATGCATAATTATTCATAACTGCTATTTTTGGCTTGCTTGCATTTGTCCTAGACCTCTGCCTGAGGAAACAATTTGAAATAATTAGTGTGTGAGTGCACTGACAATGATGAATGAATCAAATGCATCTGGTGCCAAACACGGATCTTGATAAGAAGCAGATAACTTTGGCAACTGTGGATTTTTTGTTTCTAAGTCTCTGAGACTGGGAACAGTTTGTTCCTTTCTCTGGGCTGACATGTTCAAGGTAGAAAATTACCCCTCGCTGGGCCGTGATCAAAGTGCAGCTAGGAATTCTAGCGTTGCGAACATGAAACAGGTCTGCACACTGTGTGTGCAAATATTCAGGGCAAAGAAAATGAAGGGGATATTAAGGCGGAACGTTTTGAGCACACAGGTCAGAAGAGCCAAAAGTTAATGTTCCAACAGCAAAGATGTATTGCTTATCTTACATGGGTTGCAGGCACATTTTACGTACGTAATCAGCAGCGTAAATACAGCTGTATGTCATTAGTCTGGGCAGAGCAAAAGCAGAAACAAAAAGATTCTGTTTGGATTCATGCATTATAACTTGGTTAGGAATGCTTTTGGAGGCTTCAGGTGTGTTTGTTGCTTTCTCTGCCTTGAGTGCTCGGTTTCCCATGTATGTAATTAATTCACTTTACATGGTTTTAGATGCAGTTAAATACGACGCTCTTTAAATTGAAGCGTTTAATGAAGACGGGAAACAACACATTTCAATTAGCATACCCAGGATAACTCACTTTTATCTTGTTGGACTAGTGGAAGAACTATTAGTGCATTCCAGTTTGCTCATAATAAATTGAATAAAAAAAGAAGAGGGCCCAGAATAGTGTTCAAGTCAGTAACTCCATAACTTACCTATGAGTGGCAATCTCTCAATGCAGAGGTTGTTTGACTTAAAATTACTACCTTGAAATGATAATACTGGGAGTCAAGTTCTCTGAGGCAAATATGGCTGTAAAGAAAGATTTTTCAGGCTGCTTTGCAAGGTATAAATTTGACAGAAGAGCTGACAGGTTGGGACTAAGCTGTCTATTCAGTTTAGTCCCTAGGTGCTCCAGGTAAAGGTGCTACAATGAGGATTTAAGTTTTTCAGCTTGTTAACTGGTGACATGTGTTTTACACGGTTGATTTGATTTAATTTGGGTTTACGGATTTGGAGTTTGTCTTCCAGCTTCTGTTTCGATATGTAGTTAATATTTTCCTAGTGATTTTTCTAATGAGAATCCTTATGTTGCCCCAGAAACTTAGACCTCTTTGGGTAGTACTCACTGCAGACCTCTAATGTCTTTTGGATGCCTTTGGCAGGACGTGGATGTAAAGAAGCTTTTTAGCCTATCTAAGCAAATCCCTGTTCCTAAGAGAAGTTCTGCTGTGATATGTTTGTATGACCAGATATTTTCCTTGTAAACATCTCTCAGGGCCATGTCCAGATCCCTTAAAATCACTGAAATTTTTTGTTTATTTCCCTGTTCTTTTATCTCTGTGATCTCTGCATCTGCTTCTTGGTGTTGATGTGTGCAGAGACCAAGGAAGGAAAACCTAGTGAATGCGTGCATGTTGAGAGTCTTAATTTGATCAGTTCAGAAACTTAAAGTGAGCCCAAGTGTTAAATGCTGTCTTATTGCATAAGCACCGTGCAACCTGTACACTCGGAGGCAAAAAATGTCTGACTAGCGTGGGCCATTTTAAGTTATTTTAAGTGCCAAAGATCCCAGAAGCAAAACTCCTCACAGGTCTGAGGCTACCAGGTAAGATGCCAAATGAATGCCTGTACAAAGGCTTTGTCACAGTCTGACTGCTGAGGGCTTTCTCTGCAGTCTTTATTGTGGATCCTGCCTCTCTTCATGACTGGTGAGCTCCTGCATGTCCAACACCTGAAGCTGAACCTAATCACGTGCTGTCTTTCTGCAGCCTGGGCTGTCTGCTGAATGGGTGCCCTAAGATGTTTCTAAGTGGATACTGCATATCCACTGTACCAAATCCAGGGGCATCTTGCCCTGTGGCCAGAAGTTGGGGTACAAGTTTTGATTACCTTGTAAATTGTCTCTCTCCAGAAGTACCTGAATCCAGACCAGATCTTACTATTCAGCACAATTTCCCACTCTACTGGAACATGCAGGTCCTGTGGGAGGAAAAAAGATGTATAATTGCCTAATTAAGTGGTATCATAATGCGTATGCACAGTGGAGCGCAGTTAGATTTCCATGTCTCAAAGAGCACTCAGTAGATTGACATTTCAGTGGCTCTGCGAAGAGTGAGAGGAAATGATGTTATTTTCCACATTCCTGTCTTTCTGAGGATCCTGGTGGGGATGGTTTCTATCAGTAGGCATTACAGGCTCTTTAGTAAAGAATTTATAACTTTGCAATCAGCCTACCATTTGTGTTATACACTGTCAGGATATTTTGAGCTACAGAGCAAACCCATCATCCTTACTCATCGCCACTTTTCCATTCCCTCTTAATGTTCCATGGGAGATTGGATAAGGCTATTGCTTCGTGGTAGGAAAAAGTGTTAGCTGATAGTGCAGTGAGTTCTAAAGGATGATGACTGGAGCACTGGATGAATGTTTGTTTTCAAACTGGAAGGGGTAAGATAATTAAAAAATAGGATGTGAGCTCTTCTAAGTTGTTCAAGCTGCTTATAATCACTACGTATGTGGGTTTTGACTTTCCTGAAAGCCTTGTCACATGTTGCAGAATGCTTCTACTCACTCAGCTGTACTTCCTTAAGTGCAGGGGCTTAAATGCAATGAAGCTCAGACCATTTTGTCAGTGTTACTGAATTATACCTGGACAAATTCATTAGCCTGTTCCACAAGTGGCAGAGCAAAGCCATTTTATTTTCTCCAGATTGGTATATTAACCCTTGTTTGCCTACATGTGTCTTGTGGCTTCTGTCCTTAATAGCAATGCCATTATTCTGCGTCCATTGTCATTCCTTTGAAGGAGTTTCAGACTGATTCCTTTATACACTGGTTTTCTCACTTTGCACTCGTTATCTTCCTTCACTGCTCCTTAACTCCCATGGACAACCAGCAGCCTTCTTGTGTTGGGACTTCTGCTCTTAAAACCATGTGTATGTGTATGGACCCAGAGCAGCTGTTAAGCCATAATGTAGCTGTAGCCTTGTCCTTCATAAGGGGCTTTGTCTTTCTGTCCTTTACCTGACCACTGACTTCTAAAACTCACTGAAATCTTTTGAGACCCAATCCTCTAAATTTTAGATGAAATTGCCCAGGAGTTTCCAAAGGTAATGGTAGCAGTATGGATGGGGAAGGGAAGACTAAAAATGGTTAACATAACAATTTAAACCTTGTGTTCTTGGGAAACCAGACCAAACCGCCTTGATTTCTGCCTTTTGCAGAGAGTATAATGTGTGATTAGCTTAATCTTCTGTGTTGGTTTGGGATCCTAAAGTTCTCTAAAGTGTGTTACAAATCTGTCTGATTCCAAGAAGTGTCACATTTGCATGCAGATCTGATGAGAGCGGCAAGATGTGTGAAATCAGTTTCAGTAGTCAGCTTCTGATTCCCTAAACACCTGATGAGGTTCATGTAGGATATGTGTCGGGAATTACGTGAAGTGTATTGTACAACTGAAATGTCACCTCTCTCTAGACACTGTCGTCTTTCTGCTGAGTTTGGATGGCATGCATATACCTTGTGAAAAAGGCTACAAGCCTTTCATTTGAATATGTTTCTTGGAGGTGTTCTTGAGCAAGTGTGTGCACCTTCTGGAGCGAATACTGCTGCCAGTATTGCGTGCATAAGGATCTTTGTCAAGCGTGTGGTTTGCTTAACAAAAGAGGTTGTTTTCTTAGAAATTCAAATTCGTTCTGTTCCTATTAGCTTGGTTTTGTTACAGTTCAGTCCTGCTGTTTGTCCCAGCTTGTAAAAGAAACTCAAAACACGAGAATTTTGGGTTCTAGGTAGGTGTGTTCCTCAGTCAAGTTCTTCTGTGCACATGCTCATAGCAGGCTCGCCTGTGACATGAAGAGTGGAGTCTTGGTGAATATTTCTCTTTAATCTGTCAATAGGTCAAAATCATGCAAATGTGGATTTCTTGGTTGATTATTAATAAGACCAATTGATGCTCCTTGTAATTAAAGCATGAAAATCACATTGGGAATGCCCACTGTCCTGAATGATGAATTACAGGTAAAAGCCTGGTAGGTTCGATTTCATGGTGTCACAGTGAAGCGCAGGCATCCGTGGAAAAAGAAACGATCAAATGGGAACTAATCAGGATGCTTGATGTTTTCTGAGGGAAAGGAGTGAGCGCTGTGATGCTGAGTAAGAAGAGACAGAATGCTTCTTTGGGGACTTTTTTGTGTGTTTCTTTGAACTTCTCGTAATAGGTGTTTAATTCTTGATTCATTTTTATCCTCTTCCTATGGGAGGAGTGATACTGCAAGGATTTGATGGCTTAGAGCTGTATAGGCCTAATTTCCTTTCTAGAGAAAAGGACTGAACCCCAAGTTCAGGGGAAATAACTGTTTAAATTTTCAGTAATTAAAAAAAAACCCTCACAAAAGGTAGAATTTTAAATGTAATGAAAAAGAGAAGATTAACAGGCCAAAATATGTAAATAATTTAGCCTTTAAAGACTATTCAGTGGTCCTAAAACTAACTGGATTTTTACATACAGAAACAAAAGTGATTTTCTCTTTACCTATAAAATTACTCTTCCCAAATCACATTTATGTGCTATACTTCATACGGGTTTTGTTTTGCCGTAGGCTAATATTTTGGTGTATATTTTCATGTGAATTGAAGCTACCAGATTATTTTTACTTTACAGTGCATTGGTTTTCCAAAGAAAGAGAAGAATAATTTCTCTGAGGCAGCAGGACTGGACTGTGTACTAGTCTTTCCAGGTGGAAGTGTACCTCACATTAGGGACTTCTTTGAGGAGGAGCATGTGGAAAGGTTCTCTTTGTAATGGACAAATCTATCTTATTGCTAGTTTCTGAAGTTGTCACTGTCTGTCTGTGGACTGAGTATGGTAATCATCAAATAGTTTGGGTTGGAGGTGATTAGCATCTTGTTACACATGCCAGCAGCTGCACAGGCATTGAGAATGGTGGGGTGTGGGTGGGCTTTTTGGTAGTAGTTTGGGGGCTTTTTTTGTTGATGGCTTTAATATGAACCTCAACAGAAAAGCCTTGTCATCCATCCTGTACCCCTGGTCTTGGTTGCCGTGTTAGAAGCCCATTGTGGGGGGGCTAACCATCCTCAGCTATCACTACTGCCTAATCACTTTGGCTTGCAGTTCAGGGCCAAGGCAGGGTCCTGGAGAGACACCCAGGTCCTGGTGGCTGCCTGGTCAGTAACATGCAATTTAACCTAACTCAGCTGTACCATGCTGCAGAGGCAGGCCTGGACAACAAAAGGCACACATGTGTCCTTCATAAGCTTCATTAACTCTTTTAGCAGAGTGCTACTTTGACATATTAATTAGTTGCCATACTTTCTTTTACTCCAGGTTAACCTTTGCTTTGGTCACTTGATTCAAATGACTGATAATTGCAAGGCTGTTAGAGGTCTGTTTATGCAAAGTGTACTTAAAGGGGCTTTGCTGTCTGAGTGAGCAGGCGAATGTTTCATATCATTTGAGGGCTTCTGAGTTATGCTTACCCCACACTCCTCTCCTTAGAGAGAAAGAACAGCTAAGGGGAAACAAGGCAAAGATAACCGAATTCCAAAGAACTTATTGCTGAAGAAAGCAGTTCTTCATTGGAAAATAAATGGAGTAGTGATAGAGTGGTCTGATACCGAGTTGTTAGGCAAAGAAAATACCTACTATGTGTTATTTCCTGCATTATGTTACTTTTTTTTTTTTTGTATAAATGCTTGTAATGTGCTTTATTTATGCGTTTAAAGTAAAAGCAAGCAATGCTTTTCACAAAATGTTACCTTGATGCTTTGTCGTGGCCAGAATCTGTGAATAGTTTTGATTGCCCCCAAACAGGATCAGGTTTTAGTTTTAGCAGTAAGTTGTCTGAGTGAAAAATTTCACTCTGAGCTGATTTCTAGAATTAGTTGTCATGTGTATTTTCTGTTAGCTGAGTATTGGTTGGTAAGTGCTGGTAGCACAGGCAGAAAGATGGTTTTAGGCAAACTCGATCCAGTAACGTCTTTATAGCTAAAGTCTCTGTTCAGAAAATAGTGGCATAAAAGGTGACTTTGTCCACTTGTATGTACAAACATTTGCATTGAAATGCTAAGGAGATGTCCACTTGAGTTTTCCTATTAGTAGTTGTATTAAACTAGGACATTGCACTTACTGTATGCCAGGACACTTAGACTGGTATAAGGTGAGTATCTGTTTTGAGATGTGTTGTATCCTTCTTGCTGTGATAATTCATTGCAGAAAGGCATGGGACTTATAGCATCTACTATTCAGACTGCAAGCTTTTTCTGGCCAGACATGAGTCATTCTTACCTATTCCTATTACACCTTGCACAATGGGATTGTGCCTTCTTAGTACTACCACGTTTCAAGTAATAAATGTAGCTGTAAAAATAGGTTTTCCTGAAGTTATCTCCCAGAAAGAAGTGCCATTATCTTTCTGTCAGGGACATTAAAGTTTCCTTTTTCTTTCTTTCTGTGACCTAATTCGTAGGATAGATACTTGCTTAGAGTTCTTCATTTTGCACAACCAGTCTGTCTGTATTCTTTATTGCGTACATCTCTTTTAGTCATTTAGTACATTGTGAATAATTTTAATTCTAACTAAATCTTTGGTTTTAAGTTAGTGCTGCATTTTATGATTATAAACCAGGAATACAAATATGGACCTTAAGTAATTCTGGGAGTCAGATTGTTTTTGCACTGATATATATTTAAGCTCATCAGTGTAGGGAAAAAGATTGTTTTGAAAATGTAGAATTAACTTTTAGCTAGCATAGTTTCATGCCAGGGTTTTTACATTGTTCATGGTTGGAGATTTGTTATTCTGATCGTTAAAAGATGTCAAGCACAGGAGCAAGTTTTATATGCCAAGATGTTGTTTGAGTATCTAAAAATACTGTATAGCAGTTTGTTAAATACTCTTCATGATCTGCTACGCTTTTAGATATGAAATAAATGGGAAGTGACCTCCAAACAGTCCAGGAGTGATATGAGGAAAAACGGGCTTTCTATAGTGACAAGATGGTCAGAACAAAAATGGCCCAGGCTGCTTTCCTGCTAGCAATTTTAGCTGCTAGTTTTGTACGGTGCTTTCCCCCAGGCTTGGTATGATGTGGGTAATTCAAAGTACTTTCCTGCCAGCACACATTTTCAATATTGCAATAACTCAGCAAGACTTTTTTCATACAGCTACATAGCTCTGTTATCAGATTTGATGCAAAGGATGATTTCAGCACAGGTATAGCATTGCCCTCCACAGATTCACATGGTGATAGGGATTAGTCTTCCCTGTAAGGAATATCATCTATCTCATTATGATTTTTTTTTATTACTTGCTTCCTGGATAGCGATTCTGCAGGGCTCAGGACTGTTGAGTATTGATTCTTGTTTCACTTGGTTTCTGTAAGACAATGAGCCGGGCTTTTTAGAATGAAGCATGTTATGATGCGGCATGTGTTAGCATGCAGTTGTCTTACGTGACTATTATGTTCCAACTCCTTTTCAAGTTCTCACACTTGTCACACCTCTGTTTTACTGAGAGGATTTCTACCTCTCTGATGCGGTTATCCTCTTTTCTCTTCCCCCAGTTAAAGAAATTAATATAAGAATAAAGTATTTAAGTATTTCTTTAGTACTCACCTCAGCTACCTCATCCCAGAGTAAATAGAAGTCTGCCCATTACTGCAGATCGGTGCCAATCTTTGTCTCTTGCACTTATGTCCACCAAAGCAGTTGGTTGTGTGTACTGTTGATGACATGAGTTTGTCAAGCCACAGAAGTGATTTGTGTTTTTTTTCCTGTAGTGTTATGCAGAGAATGCCTTATTCTATTTGTAGAAGATTCTTGATCTTGTCTTTATAAAACCCAAAACCAAAGGTTCTCGCATCTCTCAGTTACCCTGTGTATGCCGACAACCACAGAAACCTGTTAAAGACTTAATTGTCTCAGTAAGGAGAAAGCTGGACAGGCTTGCTTGTACTGTTCTTTAGAGTCATGAATGAGAAGTTAAATGAAATCTCATTTCATTCCTCTTGACTTGGATCTCATGAGTGCAGTCAACCCAAAGTGTCTGTCATGGCTAAATTAGGACTGTTTGAATGAATGGCTGCCAAATATAGCTTGGAAAGAGTTAACAGAAGTGGTGGTTCTATTATGAAGTGAGAATACCTTCCCTGCTGATGAGATGAAGGAGATGAGCCCTTAGGGTATAGGCTTGTGGAATTGAAAATATTGTTGATCAGGTCTGAGTGATCACAGAAGAAGGTGTCTGTGGAAGTGCTTTTATGTAAGAAGAAAAGACCTTGAGCAGGTATTCCGTACAGACTCCTGTTTCTCATCCTTGGTTTAGATCACAGTTCTCTCATCCTAATTTAAAGCAGAAACTTTGTGACCTGCCCTGACCTGTATGCATGCGGATGCTCTAAAGTGCAGTTACAAAGCTACCAGTTTAACCTTATGTCACCTGCAAACTGTACTGTTTTACTGAGGTTTGTGCTGTGCTTGCGGGTACTGTTGCTGAGACGGACAGCTTTACTTTTCACGGTCAGATGGTTTGTGCCAGACACAGGAATGCTCTTCTGAGAATCAGAATGGGGTCGCTCTGTAAATTATGCAGGAAACCAGCAGTACTGGGTCCGTTATAAACTCTTTGCTGCAATGTATAGAGCGGTGCCAGTGCGGAAGGGGAAGTCATCTAGAAAGCAAGCATGTGGATCGAGGTGATTTCTACCAGAGTTAGCTGCTTATGTTTGGACCATGGTGGGCTGATGATGTGCTTATGTGCAGGGGATTCCAATTTTGCAAAGTAGAAGTTACAAGTATGTTGTCCCTCCCCCTCTGCAGGACTTCACTCTTTCCTTTTCAGAACTTCATGAGGTTCTTGTCAGACCATTTCTCCAGCTTGTTGAGGTCCTCCTGAGTGGCAGCACAACCCTCAGTGGCATATGAGCCATTCCTCCTAGTTAAATCTCATCAGCCAATTTGCTGAGGGTCTACTCAGATCTTCTAATGAAGATGTTGAACACGACTGGACCCACTGTTGATTCTTGAGGCACACTGCTAGTTATTGGTGTCTAGCTAGGTTTTGTACCAGTGATCACAGCCTTCTGAATTTGGGTGATCAGGCAGTTTCAGTCTACCTCGCTGTCTGCTATTCTAGCCCATACTTCATCAGCTTCTCTATGAGTGTGTTATGGGAAAAGTGTCTAAAACTTTCCCCAAGTGCAGGTAGACAATATCCATTGCTCTCTGCTCCTCTGCTAGGCCAGGCATTTCATCACAGAAATTTATCAAGTGGGTCAAGCATGACTTTCTCTTGCTGAAGCCATGCTGGCTCTTCCTGATGATTTCCTTGTCCTTATCTGCCTGGAAATGGTTCCCTGGATTAGTTGTTTGAGCACCTTCCCAGTGATCACGTATCAGCCTGTGGTTCCTCAGGTCTTCCCTATTCCCCATGCTTCTGTTAGTGTCCCAGCCTTGGAACTGGTATTAACACTTTGTGACCGTTGCTCATAGTAGCTGCTCTTGTGACTTATTTAGGGCTTAGTGGGGTATTTTTTTCACCCTTTGGTCTGGTTTTGGTGTGTTTTTGCCAGGTTGACATTCAGATGGATTTTTCCCAGTACCAGCTCCTTGCCCTGTCACTTAAACACGAATGCAGGAAGTAGAAGAGAAGGTGTAGGGCAGAGCAGCATTAGCAGTTAAGCTGATATAGAACCATGACTTTTTTTATGTACAATTTCAAATAGTTTTCGATGTGGTCATTAGAGGTCATGCACACACTTCTATACTCTTTACAAGGAAATGATATCAGGTAGATTATATTTTGGTAGGGTATGTTTTGGTTGGTGTTCGGATTTTTTTCATTTGGTTTTTATTTAAGCTTAGTGTTGCAGTAGGCAGTGGTTATTTCTGAAGGACTGTGTCTCAGCAGTAAGTAATTTAAAATTATACCTACGTTGTGGTAGACGGTCCTGAAAACCACCTAAACTCATGTCCAAAACATCCCATCTTGAACACTGCTAAATTGCCTCTCTTTGCTGAATTGCCATGCTCTTCATGTGGAGGTATCCAGTTTGCTGTAGTCAGACTACAGTTTGGCTCCAAAGAACATTGAGTGTATTGCTTCCATATTCTGTCACCTTCACAGCCTTCTGATTCAATTAAGAATTGCCTTCCTACCTTTCAGAAAGCCGCATGAATTTGCTCGTCACTCTTTCTTCTTTCATTGTATCAACTTGCCCATCCAGACTGGGGTGTCTGCTTCTTCTCTACACTCTCAAGTGGCTGGCAATAGTTTCTGTATGAAGTACCACCTTTATGTTTACAATGCCTGCTTTTTTCCCAACTTTCATTTTTTGTTTCTGTCTCGGTCTCTCACTTGATTGAATTACAGCTCTCTTTCCTCAACTCCTTTGTTCATAATGGTTTCTGACCCATAGCTGCTTCTGCACTGGATTTTATATATTTGTTTATCCTTTTCCCTTTTCTGATTGTAGCCACGTTCTTTCCTCAGTTTTTGTCACTTAGTGGCATTCCCTCTGTGGCCTGCTCTTGTAAGCCTGTCTTCCCTTTATCCTTATTTCTTTTCTCCCACCTAGGTTTCTGATACTTTTAACCTTTTTTTCTTTTCCCTATAATCTGTGTTTTTCTTTTCTTTCTGCTTGGAAAATGTATCCTTGCCTTTTGAGATAGAGCAGTACAAACAATTTATAATATGCTCCGTGCATTTATGTTTCATCTGTAAAAAAGTTTGTTCAAACTAGGATCATTCGTAAATATCATTTGAATGCTTAGTGTCAACAAATTTCAGCTACGGGAGGCTCACAGGACTTTGTTTGTGATTAATGGCATACATTGCATGCCGATGTTTGTTTCTTTGCTGAGATTGCCAAAACTTCATCAAACATCTTCCTAGGAAACTGGTTTGCTCGTTTTTATTGTTTTTCCCCCTCCTTTCCATGCCAAACTTTAGGAAATAAACCAAAACCATTGCTGAAACCAGTATGTAACCCCTGAACAGCAGCAGCAAGAGTAAAGAGAGGCTAAGCTTTGGTCTTCTTTCTAAATGCAATCTGCCTGCTAGCACAAAAAGAAAAGGAAGAAATGGCCCTCAGGAATAAAATTACACTTTTATACTTGAATTCAAGAACCTGCGTAGAGGGAAGTTGTTTAAGTCATAACAAATGTTGCTTTTACTCTCATCTCCGTTTTTCAAAGCAGAAGGCTTTTGCATTTTCTTCTCAGTCCAGCATTTTTTGTAAGAAACTGAGTTTTCATAGAGTGAAAAATGCTTTAATGAAAGGGAAATTACGGTACGAAGTAGGCATACATGAGGTATAGAGTTTGTACTTTATAATGACAGCTGATACCCAATTATTTCAAAGAAGTTTTTGTATCGTTTTTTAGCTACCTGGGAGCTCTGTCCACACAATTGTAGTTGGCAATACTTCCAAGTCTTAGCTTTGTCTTGTAAGACATATAGATAATGTTACATTCTTTCCGAAATGTCTTCATAAAGTGCAGTGATTTTTCAGTATTTTCATTGACTTTTAATATTCAACTAAAGTAAATAATTGCTGATTTATCGATAATGGCAACAGAATTATTTTCCCATTGGAAGTGTTCTTGTTTATGGAGGGAAATATGTGCAGTGTACTTACAGTAAACACAGTCTTTAATTTAGCCTGAGATAATATTGCATTTAAAATTTGCAGACCACAATATTGCAGGATATTTAATGTCTGAATTCTCAAACTGCTGTGCTGTGCAGATATGTCATAGGGGTTTTTTAGTTATAAATCCTGTTTTTTTTAATATGTTTAATTCCTGGGAAAATGAAGTCAAACAATCAGATAATGTATTTTTGGGCTGTTATGGGGTGTAAATTACTATTTTCATGACAGAACTATTAGCACTTGTAATTTTGGAATGTGACATAATGGACTTGGTGCCATCAAAGATGATGTGTATATTTACCTTTTTTATTTTTCCTCCCTAACTCATTTGGTTTTGGCTATTGCGTCACAGAGCTTCATCAGGGAAAATTGTTTTCATTATTGTTTCAAAAATGGAATTCCATGTGTTACGGTTATCAGCTTCCTGTGTTCTCCATCTCATTTTCTGCTATTGTGAGCTGTAAGTGGCATATGGAATTCAAGCTGTAGTTCTCATTTCCCAAAACATTGCCAATTAGGATGTTGGCTCTGGGACATGTGAATATGAAACAACTATGAAATGCACTTTTGAACTTCATAGCGTATCAGTAAATCTATATTACTAGCTGCATTTCATGGGTTATATATCAGGAGCGATACTGATTTTTCTTTTTTTTCCTGTTTCCTGTGGGTTGAAGCACATTCCAAGTGTTTTCATGTGACAGGTTTCTGACTAAGTCCCATCCATCTTATAGGAGAGAGCTCTGATTCCAGTAATGGCGCAGATTCTTGACAGCTTAGGTTCTTTGTTAGACATGTGGGGGCTTTGAATTTCACTCCCACAGCACGCTGAGGTGGACACTAGGAAGCAAGTAACTAAGATCTGCAAGGCAGTTACCTACATATGGTAACTTTCTTAATCAAATATTTTCAAATGTAATTTTTATCTTCTGGTTTATAGGACTTCAAACACATAGAAAGTCTGTGACGGTCTTATCTCTGTCCTGAGATTGATTCTTCTTTATCAGAAGCATAAATAATTGAACACAGCTCCTGACCTTTGGGCAGGGAAAGCCCAAGGGGATGAGATAGTGGGAAGGTTAGGTTGTCTCATCCTTTGAGTTGTGATTCACCCCTTAATGTTGAGGTCGTTTTCAGGACAGTATGTAAAACCATATGGTTCCTACTGCAGGGCTACCTTGTTGGCAAACAGAGGGTCTCATTGTATTCTGGTTTTACATCAGCTTTAACCTCTGGAGCCACAATTCAGCAGAATAAATAAAATGGTGAAATCCTTGTCTGATTCCCCCTCCTCTCTCCATGCAGAGAACCAAGTCAAACACACCCACATTTATCGATACGTATTCCCAGCAGGGCTTTCATTTATGTTTAGTACTGCGGTTCGTGGAAAAGAAAACCCCTCTCTCCTGTGCAGTTGTTTTCATTTTGAGCTTTTCATAGTATGTAATCAGTGTCCTACTGAGAGCAGTGCAAGGTGAACTTTTTTTAACGGGACCTAGAAGTGAGGTGCTTTTGAATGTTTGACTACAAAATCTGCAGTGCTGTACTTTTGAGTATGTTTATATCCAAGGTAGTTAAGATGAAAAAATCAAGCTCGACTAAATGAAAATAAGCTATAGAAAGAAATGTTTTCAACATTACAGCTAATGAGCACTGTTAACTTTACAATAGTTGTCTGAACTATATTTAATCTCAGCGCTAAGGTATTGATAGTTATGATAATTAGTGTTGTGTATCTTTTGAACCATATGCTCTGTTGTACCACAGTAAGCTAGAAAATGAAATCTAAACTTCATATTTACATAGAGTCTTGGGAAGGAATTTTGTTAGTAGGGTAGTAGGTCAGGAATTCGTGTTCCTGCTAATGTCTGTCAGCCACATAGCAAGTATACAAATAGACCCATATAATGTGATTTGAATTCAAGGTTCTTTCTGAGGCTTCTCTAATATATGACAGATACTAGCATGTATCCCATTGACAGGAGACATTCGGCGACTCGTTGGAGTGTGCAAGATGCAGGTAATATGTGGACAGTAGATTTTTTTCCCCAAATTGTGTGTTTTGTTTTTGTTTTATTGTAGGGTATTTTTAGTGAGCTATTTTATCTCATGATCTTACGTTTACTCAAGACTGAAACTGAAAGCTGCCCAGTGGCTACTTTTATTTCCCACCCCCCTACATATAAAATCAGGTATTTCTGTGGTGTGCTTACATTTAGGGGCGAAGGGTTCCCAATGTGTACAGTTTGTCAAATAATGAACAGAGAGTTGTTAGAAAATGGTGTATCTCCAGCTGACTGCTACAGTAAAGAACTGTGAAGCTTAGCTAATGCCATTGCTCCTCAAGAGTCTTTGGTTAGAGTCCTGGTTGAGTTACTTCTGTTTATTTATCTCATATTAAATTAGGCGTGAGTTCCTCTTTCATTCTTAGTTTGACATATGAAAAGTAATTGTTTAATAATGTTTCAGAGCCTTGAGAAATTAAGAGCATCTTAGGCAGAGGTTGAGAAGATATCTGGACTATCTCCAGAATTCCCAGTCTAATTACTTTCTTCTTGTAGAGCTGAAGCAAATTTATCTTCAGAAAATATGAAATGTCAAGCTATGAGTTCTTGTATTAAACTTGGGTTTTAATTAAAATAACTATGGAAATATGTGCCTAGAACTAACTTTTCCTGTTTGCATGGCAAGAAAATTAATTTCCATGGAATTACAGTAAAAACATAATAATTGCAATTATGCTTTTGACCCAGTAGTTGACAAAATTATAATAACCTTTTTAGAGGTACTTTTTACTTAGTCTTTTAAGCATAACAACTGTTCTCTGTTTTCAACATGTTTTCGAGAACCTGTAGGTAGTTAGATTTAATAAGTAATGCCTGTACTTTTTCTATTTGTTGCTATTTTTGCTGTACTTCCCAACCAAGGGATTGTAAGAAACAATATTACGCTTTTCAGGTACATCTCATAACTATTTCTGGCATATCCCCATTAAAGGGGAGGTGTGGTGGCAGAGACAGGATTTCAGATGCTGTATCTTTTAAGAAAAGAGTGGGTGTGTTGCCTTATACAGGAATGAAAAAGCAATGTTAGGAGCAAAGATGCTGGGGTTTATTGATGACTTTTAGGAAGATCGTAGTATTAAATACTTCACCTACTTTGTTCACAGCAGAGCTGCTGACTGACCTATGTTAAACTATTGTCGCAGCTTCAGTTAGTCATTTCTGAGCTCATGTGTGGAGTTAAGGATCATGTTTGTACTTACGTGAGTCCTTTTGCGTACCAGACCGAAAGCCATTCTGTGTGGGTAAGGTCACTGGTTGTGGATACAAGCCTTATGCAGCCCCTGAATAAAGAGGTTTGAAGAGAAAGCTTGTAGTGTACAGCTAAGGCAAGGGAGGCAGTGTAGGCTGTGGTCATTGCCTCAGCTGAAATACGTGGCAGGGATGTAGGAGAGGTGAGTCTGGACACTGAAGGTATGTGTGAAAGGTAGCATCTAGGCAATGGGATGCCACAACTACTTGCATAAGCTGAGTTGAAGCTGAAGAATTGCAGTTAATGACTGATACTAGCATATGCTTATTTAATGGGGTTTTTTTTTGCTAGTATTCATGATAGTGACCTCTGTAGTTTAAATAACTACTGAAGAATGTAGTTTTCAGTGAAATAGTGAAATGATGAACAAAAAGAATGACACTTCACGTTGTTATGAAGAATGATGCTGAAAATAGGAGCATGAAGATATAAGAGTGTGGAACTCTGCTTAGCTGAAGAATATCCAAAAAAGAGCATTGGCGTCTTAACTAGCTAAAACCAAAGCAACCCAAATATCTCTAAATGACAGTAATTACACTGAGCAGCCTTTTATGGAATTGACTGTGGGCTCCATCTGTCATGGATGTTTGAGTTTTCAAATTAAATCGTTCTCTCGTAGGAAGTTATGTAGCGTTAACTCTACTTCACTCACACAAATTAAACTTCCCCATTTCTAGATTAGTTCTCCATCTAGGTTGTGCCAAGGGGTTGAAGAAAATTGCAACGGAATCAGGGTCTTATAGAACGGAAGGAATCACAGCCTTGCCTTTCACTGTCTGCTGTGCAGCATTACTTCCAGTGTTGTGATCTTAAAAGCAGTTATCATGTTGGAGGATGCAGCTCCTATAGCTTTTCTCAGAATCTGTGAAGCTGCCTGTAACGGGGTCCAACTTTTTGCATTTTCGGACCCTCTTCAGTTCGTGGAAGATTACTACATTCAACAGTAATATGCTGTACAGTTACTTTGGCAACAACGTAGGGGTCCTGCCAACATCAAGTGTGACAGAAAGCTGGAAGCAGGGACACAAATAGTAGAGCATGTCCATATGCCAACTGTGTTGTGTTTGCATTCTTTGCTGTATCGTATTTACCTTCCACTGAACACTAGTTAGTCTGCTTGTGAAGAGTCAAGTTGTCTTGCACATGCAGAGAGGAGTTGCTGGTGGGAATAAGTATCAATTTCTGGATGGCTGGTGGTGTCTGGCTGTTTCTTGGAGTGATCCAGGACTTTCTGTGGAATGAACAATGAGCTACTCATCGCCCCAGAAGCTTGTGCTATGTCGCATCTTCCTACCTCAGCACACAGTACTTATCAATTTTTCTTTATTCGTGGTCTATGAAAACACCAGTTGAAGGCTACGTTGGTCTCAGAGCAGCTGGCAAAAGGTGCCTGGTATTTATTATTAAATATATTTATTTTAATATATTATAAAATATAAATATATTTATTTATTAATTGTTTTAATTAAACAATTATTATTGTTTCTGTTCAGTTTTGCACTTAGGATGCAAATACTGTTTGGATTCAAGGAAAAAGTTATGTGAAATTTGCTCGGAACTCTACATCCGTCTTAGGTTTAATCATCTAAGAACAAACCAGATTTTCTGTTGGGAAGTAGTTTTATGTGTATTTCTGTTACTTGTCCTTGTGCAGTAGTGCTGCCAATTATATTTATTAGCTCTAAATATTAAACAGCTGGCAGGATTCCATTGTATATAAATAAGACATTTGAGACCTGGAAGAATGCCATTTCTAATACAGCCAGCTGGTGCTTTTTACAGTTACATTCAGCACAACACTTCACTGTACATGCAGTGTTGGGTTAATGACAATAGGAGAACATGGGGTGGTTTGGGATTTCTGTAGGAAATGCCATTGTGTAAAAATGCATTGTTTTCAAAGATTGACTGTACCAAAGAAATGCTATATTATGCACCTGTTTTGTGCATTTTGGTGTAAATACTTTTCTGCTTGTGTGTTTTGATGGCAAATCCAAAGCAGCAAATTGCGGAGGCTTTTCAAATGTCAATTTTTAAGTGTCCCTGTGCCAAAATGTGTCCCACTTTCTCTATTGCAGTGATGTTTTCTTCTGTAAGTAATGGTTTCCTGCTTAAAATACCTGCTTGCTGCTGCTTCTGAAACCATTTGCTAATATTTTCTGTTGTTTTCTATAAAGGCATGATCCGCTCTCTGTTAGAATCCAAAGTAATAACTGAAACAGTACCAAATATATCTTCCCACTATTAATTTGTTCCTATTCTACTTGTTGGGAAACTGAGGCATAAATGTGGACTTAGGAGTATCTTCAGGTTGGCCTAACTAGCAGATCGTTTGGAGAACTGCATTCTTTCCATTCTTGACTGACAGCCATGATCATTTCTTTGTAAAGGTTTGCCACCAGTACTTGTCTTGCTACATGTGGAGGTAGAGCTTTAGGTGAAGCAGAGGATAATGCTGGAGGACCTGGTGGGTTTTATTCATATATTATTATTAATTCATATATATTCATATATTATTATTATCCTGTTATCAGGAGCTTATTGTTATGAGCCATTTAGCTGAAAGTATAATGTCTAACATGAAATAATTTCTAAATAAAATGCTGAATGCACATTTTTTCACCAGATTACCATGTCCTCAGCCTTGGGCATATTCATTCATGGATAAATTTCTGCTTGCTGAGGTCCCCATCGTACTAAACAGCTGTTTATTTCCGTCTGTGAAGCAGCTCCACTTAAAAGCTGAATCTTTCCTAGTTTGTACAATGCTTGTGCATAAAGCGCTTACATGTGAGTGGTCATTTGGTATAGATTTCAACCATGGAGACTGTCACATTGGGAACTTCCCAGCAAATCTGCTTAACCTGTGAGATAAATAAGAGTGAAATGAAAAATAAAGCTGTAAATGGTTTGCTTGTCCGATCTCTGCATGGGCATTTGAAAGCTAGATTCAGATGTCTGTTAGAAAGTCAGATGTTTTCTTCCTTGTAGTGACCTTTTTACCTCACTGTGATTTTAGAGGATTTTGCTTGCAGTAGGATGAGAATCAGCTGACCTTACATGTTTGAGGAGATAATCAGCTCTCTAGCAATTAGAGATGGAGAAAAAGGTGGCTTTACTTCATGTTTCTGCCCTTTGGTTTAATTTATTAACCTAGTACTCCCATGACAAAGCGTGTACTCTTGCTTTCTGAAATACTGTGTGTTTGTGTGTGCTTAGTACCTATGACATAGTTGCACTTATATTTTGAATCCTATTTATTGTAGTATTTATTTTACTTCCCAGATGAAAGCTGTTTAAAACCTAAGAGCTATTAGTGCATCAACATTTCTGGTGGCTTTCTTTCGAGAGAGGGAAGGGGTCAAGGTTTACATTAAATTATGTGTGTATTTGTTGTGTCTTGGTATAATGCAGTTTAATTACTTTGAAAGATATTCAGGTTACTTTCACAGTATGAATTGTGCTGTAGGTAGCAGTGGATGATGCAGCTGTAGTAGGAAGAGAGAGGAGGTTCTTGTCCTTCACAACGTCTTCCAAGTCTGGTCTTATCCCTGTGACCAGGCTATTGTTCTATGGTCACGCCATGGAACACGGCTTCTTTCCAGTCTCCTCTCAGGTCCTGTGACAGAAAATGCATGTTCTTGTGGGGAGGATAAGAGTGGGCTTGCTTTTCTTAAAAAATAAAAACAATTAAAAAAAAATATCAAAAATTCATTCTTCATCATTTTCTGGAAAAATGTAGTTTCACTGTTTTGACTTTGCTTATAGTGAAAGAGAAAATGTGAAGAAACAAAACATGCAAAAGGTTTTATAAGAATTTTACGTTAGATTTGGTTGTTTTGTATAATTTGGTGCTATGCGTTGTATGGAAAAATGCTGTATCTGGGGTTTTGTTGGCCTAGTTTGGTGTCTGGGTACACTTAACGACTTTGTCATTTCACCTGAGTTATCATCAGACAAGAAATTGAGATTAATTTCTCTGTAATTCTTAAACTGTTTGCTGAGTTACGAAGAAACCCCAACTTTTAGGTTGAGGCTACAGGCAGAGTTTCCTGAATGCAGTGATGTGCAGTCAGGTGTGTTTTGTCTGCTGCAGCACAAGTGAAGACTTCAGTGGATAAGTGAACAGAAAATGAAGAACACCACAATGATGGTACCACATGGATCTTCAAGTGAATGTTGCTGGGTGTAATTTTATACTAGTTTAGCCTCCTTTCAAACTTCTCCACAATATGTTTATTTTCTGTCACAGTTGAGGTTTTTTTATGTAGCAGTTATGGCTGCTTGATGTAAAATCGTAGAGTAGTAAAACATTATTAGGACAAAGTGTACCAAAATCTGTGTTTTGGAAGGGTTGGTGCGATGGCAATCATAGTTTCACTGTTTGTGTAACTTAATTGGAAAACTCTATCATTTGCAACTTAGGAAAAACTATAAATCGAAACTGAGGAGAGATCCATTACCAGACTGTAATTTCATTGACTTCTGAAAGCCAAACATTTCCATGGTACTTCCTCAATTTCTTTAATTCCCACAGTGGATGATTTTCTGTCCTCTCATACCCACTGACTGGTATGTATGGACCTTGCATTAGCATCTTTGGCGACGTTGTGAGAAAAGTCTTTTCATATTGATGAGCTGGTCTGGGTTGCATTCTTCTATGAAACAGGCATTACACGGGCTTTGCTCATAGCAAGCTTCAGAGCTCTTGCATCCTGTTGCTATTTGGTTAAACTTAGTGGGAAGGTTCCACTTTTCATGCAGATTTGAATCTTTTATTTCTAGTCTCAAGCTGTTCTAAAATGTGTGCTAATTTATTTTGGCTGCCTGATTTCCTCACTCCTCCTCAGAATTTTGGCTGTTGTTTATAAGAAGTCTGTCCTTGAATACAATTTTACTTTCAAGTAAGTGAAAAAGTTCTCGTTCTCTGTGTATTGGCTAGGAAGCTGAGTAGAATACATTAGAATCATGTTCAACATATGTGAAAGCTTGATTCTCTTAGTGATCTGAATTTGGGCATATTTAATGTTATAGTAAGAAAGTCAACAGAATAAATGACTACTATGAAAAAGGAGGCATAAAAGTAATACATCTCATCTTAAATTCTGCAACCTGTTTCTCAAGTATGTGCTTCAACGATGGAAATATTTGATAGTGTGCAATAGTAAGTGTTAGACTGATATGTATATATATGTTTAATTAATATATCAATTCCTATTATCATGCTGAAAGATTTTGAGGTCAAAATCTGCCTAAAAAAAACCCCAATCAAACAAAAAAAATCGAACCCAGAAACTTTACCCCCCACCCCCAAATATAAATGTTATCTTGATAAGTGGTGAATATTCCCATGCCTTAGGCTTTCAATCTTGGCCTATTATGTTGCTATGGTATGAAGTTAAGCGGGATGTTTTATACTCTAGCATGAATTCTATTTCTGTTAATATAGGTGACAAGCACAGAATTGTCAGGAAATTGTAGATGTTTTATGTTCTTGTGTGAAGGTACAAATGTCTCTGATGGTTTTGTCTTTTTGTTGTGATTTCCCTTTGCCCAATATTATTTGTTCAGTTTTATTCCTTTCTGCAAGTCTTGCCTATCACAATGCATTTTCCTTAGGAGGTGGGGGTTTGTTTCAACCTTTCAACTCATGTTAATGGCAAATATCCCTTGAGAGAAAGATCAGAGATTCTCAGGCAAGTGTCAGATAGACATCCAAAAGTAAATGAAAATTTTATAACAATGAGGACTAATTTCCCATTCTTAAGACAAATAGCAGAGATCATTGTGTAATGCTGAAGGATGCTTACCTATTACAGCAACAAATATACCAAATTTGATTTAATATCAACTTGGCAAGATTATCATTGTAGGTGAGTTTCTTTGGTTACGTGCTTGCTGGTAGCACTTCCATTTTCCAGTATGAGAAAATTAACTTAATTTTTATGTATTTCTGACACAAAGAAATATAACTCTGAAAAGAATAATCAAATAATAAGTCAAATACTTATTTAATGTCAATTTCTTGCTTCCAATGGAATGAACTTTTCACCCGGAAGGTCTGCTTTATGCTTGTGCTCAGGACTTCTAGTGAACTGCCAGCTGTAACTTTTTTTCCTTGTTTTAAGTCATTAATTTTGTTTAAAGTTACTTGCCTGAGGAAAATGGTAATTGTAATTGGTATTAATAATATGCCAGTATAATGTAGAGTAACATCTCAAATGCCTGAAGGTCAGTCATCTCAGCACTTACAGGAATTGAAAATGTCTCGTGGAGTTATGGATTACTTCAGCATTTTCCAAGTGATTCCTAAAACCTTCGTGTGCCTAACTTGAAGCTCGTAGTAGAATATTTGGATTTTCTACTTGCAAATATACATGTGAAGGTTTTTTAATTCATAGTGTCTACACTAGTTTTAGCGGTTTGAAATACTATGCTTGGCCTGTATGTGAAGCCATTGCCATCTTTGTGGCAGAATATGTGGAGAAACTGGAAACTACCCCTTAATAGTTGTTGAACTCGGAAGTGAATGTCAGCAGTTTCACAGTGGAGCAGAGGTCTCCAAAGCCTTAAGGTCGCTACATTATCTATGAAAATAAGCCATAGAAGGAGAGAAAGAGAGGGAGAGATTGCGTTAATGTTCCCAATGAAGAAGAGACTTTTTTCTCTCATCTTCTTTTAAATGTCAGAGTCCATGTTGTAGGCCAAACATAAGACACAGATTTATGGGAAACTGGGCTTCATTCATTCTGTTGCTCATGGTGGGTCTTGGTGGTTACTTTTTTTTATTGAGATTGCCTGGCAACCAAAAGTAGGGAAAAAGAGGAAAAGAAGAAAAGTTTATTAGCCAGTTGGTATTCTGTCAGTCAAATGCTGAAAAGTGACATGTATTGACTATCTGAAATGTGAGTTCCTTTCATAATGATCTTTTTGTTTGGAAGGGAACTGCAGAAACTGCATTGAATACTAAGAGCCAGTGTATGAGAGCAGGGTAATTAGGACAAACCCTGTTTTTCAGGTAGAATTTATGTAGTGGTTCTATAGAGCCTTGTGTGAACCCCTCACAGGCAGTGAAAAGCAATTTCACTGGCAACAACAACAAAATCACTTTTAAAGTTAGCTGAGAAATAAGCAATGATTTGACTGCTGTGCTCGGCGAGGGTGAGGATGAGACATCCTAGCATGTGAAGATGTTTCCATGCGGTTTCAAAGTCATTTCACTCAGGCAGTGTTTTTCTTCTGATTCTTCAACACTGTATTCCCAGTTTGTGTTCTACCATGCACAGCGATTATGTGGTATTAAGTTACATGCTATGTATCTACTATTAGAATTATTAATTTATGTTAAAGGGCAGTTGGACATTACTTGAACTGCTGCTTGTACCAAATAGTACCAAATGCATTATCATACTAGATTTCTTAGTGGAAGATAAAATTGTAAATAAATGTCAGACTGTTGCCTGAAGTTCTCAATGGAGCCTTGGATTTAGCTGCCTGGGTTCCATTGATATTTTGAAAAACCATAGAACTGTGTTTTTAGCAGGACTTTTATAGCTTAGTTTTATAGCAGTGTGACTCTGCAAGAGAAAACGTAGGGTTTCTGAATCACGCATATGTGCTGTATTGTAAATCACAAAATACCCTTTAATTTCTTAACATAAAGTCCAGATTTTTATTTGAAGGATAAAAATCCACACAATTCAAGTACACCACAGGAAGGATGAAAGAATCGTGGAGATGAATCATGTTCTAGATTCCCACACTCCTTAGTGAGACCGCTCATGACATTCTAGGAAATGGCCCATGTTCACTTCTATACATTCCCTTTTGTAAAGAAAATGAAATTAAAACCCCAAAGCCATAAGTCTAGCACACACTGCCAGATCTGTTCTGGAAGAGAAAATGCTTTATGTCCCAACTTTTTCATTCGGTATGACAGGAGCGTATGAGTTACACCCTCTCACTGGGGTTTTTCTATACCACTGACAGCACTCTCTTTTTTCCTGTCATTAACGGTATGCAAAGCAGATTTGAAAAGTGAAAAGCAAACAAAAGAACCCTTTCCAAAGCCAAAGGATGTGCTGAGGAGGGAGTGGTGCTATGGCACTTTTCTTCATGTTTCAGAAGTGTGGAAGGTGCTTGAGGCGTTAGAATCATGTAATGTACTGGGTAATTCAGAAGTGGGGGTCACAACTCTGTTCTTTCCGTCCCTCTTGATGATAGGAACAAACCCACCACCCAAAGCCTCATGTCACAGCCTCACATTTCCAGCTCTCCCACCTTGCTGTCATAAAATCCCTGACACAATGTTATAAATCTTTTCAGTAAAAAGCCTTATTGAACTGATTGGAAGGCATTCTCATTGCTTTGTTCTTCCAGCATTTAGAACCTGGCTAGTAATTTTAGTCTAAACATAGCCAGGACCGTTAAATATTCTGTAGCTGCACGCTACTGAAGGAAAGAAATGCCAGTTGGGACACTTAAAAAGTGCAATGTGCTGTGGACCTGAGTTACTCAAGTAATTGCATGTAATCGAGTTGAGAATTAGGTTTGAGTCCCACCAGTGTCTGATTTACACAGTTAAAGTACAGAACTTTGCTGCAGTTATTCTGCCAGCATCTCAGCAAGTTTTTCTTTAAGTTCTCAGCCTGACTCCCACCTCAGTATTAGATGGGGTCAGTTCCTTCCTTCTTGGCTCAGGTAATCTCCTCTATGTCTTGCCCAACTCCTGGGAAGGTGCTTGGCACAGATTTTCTGCAGCGTGTCTTTGCTGTCACAGCTGTGTAATCTGTCTGACAGCTTTTCCTTCATCTTTCTGCTTATTCCTCTGGTACCTTCTGCTTTATCTTTTCCATATATCTGGAAGACAAAAACTTACACTGTTCTTATTTTTCTCGTAGAAAACCTTAAATAGGGTGAAATTTTGTATGGGAAAGTGCAGTATCCTTAGAAATAGTTTTTCCAAGTTTCAGGTGAGTTTCCAAGGTGACTGAGTTTGGGTGACCATACTTGCTGGATGCTTTCTTGCCCGTTACATTATGTTCTTGTTCCTGTAGAAATGTTAATGGTTGAAGGATGTATGTACTGTTTAAGAGAATTGATTCAGTAGAAATTAGCTTCCTATGTCATGCTAGTTTTACATGGGATGGGAATAGTTCTGGAAAGCTGAAGGTGTGAGGAAGGGAAGCTGAAAGTGGAGCAGCATAAGGAAGAAGCAGCAACTGGACTCAGTGCATGAAGTGAAAAGAAGCATGTCCCTTTCACTTATCTGTTTGGCCTTTATAAAGTAAATATCTGCCTTGCAGCTGAAATTTTCTTTCCATGCATCTCATATCATTATTGCATTATTTTCTTTGCTTTCCATTGCCTCATTTCCATTTTGGCTAAATTCTCCTTCATGACTGTTCAGTCTTCTGTTATTTATTATCGCTACCTGCCTTTTGACCTGTTCAACCAGGTTTTTGCATACTAAAAATTCTGTACTTTATGTATCCTAAGACACAAAGAATCATTTTAATTACAGCATAGTAACTCTGAACTCCTCTTTTAGCTGATTTCTTCCCCACTTTCCAGGTCAGAATTTTCCTTATGTGTTTAAAGTATCTTAGAGACACAGTAATGAGAAGAATAATTAGCAACAAAAAGTATCTAAGGATACTTTAAACAGAAGTATTTATTTTGTTCTTTACAGTAAGGACCCCTTCTCTGTAGCTTTTGTTGTAAGAAAGATCTGTTTCTTTTATTGTAAGAAATATCACAGAGGTTTTTTTGCCTTTCTCTAAAATTTGGAAATAGTATTTATCCCACACTTACCGCTGTTTATACATCTCTTCCTTTACTTTTGATCTCCTACTTTGTTGTTCTGGTATTGCTGCTAGCTGTTTGGCAATATAGGTCAGAATGATGTCTGTACCAAGTAAAACTGCACTGAATACTGTAATCCTGAATAGGCTGCTTGATGATGCTGCAGAAGTGGTTTGCTTCCTCTTGCCCCTTATTCTCTTAATAGCCCAGCACGTTTTTGTGACTGTACCTCTCTGTAAAGCTGATGTATTGCACTGGGTTTGTGTGACAAGGTTTTAATAACGGGGTGAGGGAGCTACAGGGGTGGCTTCTTTTGAGAAGCTATCAGAAGCTTCCCCTGTGCCTGACAGTGCCATTGCCGGCTAGCTCAAAGATGGACCTGGCTGAGCCCCTCAGCAGTGGTGGTGTGGGACTGGTGAGCTTCCATTCAGCAGTGCTTCGGCATTAAACGGTAGATTTGAAGTTTTGTTGTTTGTGTAAGTGGGCTAACGTGTATTGCAATTTTTTCCAAGAAATTTTGTCTTCATTGTGGATTAATGAAGTGATAATTGCATGTTGTAACCCCAAGGTGAAGAACATAGCAGTGGTGCTACCTTTATCATGAAATTCATACATCCATATTCAACTCTGTGTGAGCATGTTGGATAAGAAACTTCTGGGAAAGACATTGCAATGAAACTTGTTCAGCAAAATAACATCTGCCCTGGAGATGCTTTAAATTCTGCAAGTTTTATTTCTGTCTCCCACTGGACATCTGAAATCTGTTGAACTGATTACAAATTATATGGAAGAGATAATAAGTAGATCACTTCCAAATCAGTGTGAGCTGCTTTAAATGTCCATTAAATTATATTTCATTATATAGTCTTATCTAATTTCATCCATTTGTCATAACTGAATATTTTTGTTCAGGTAATACCTGTAGTTAAATAGGTATATCCAGCTTCATGGGAGGTAATTACACCATCTGAGTGGCTTTTTGCAACAGCATTAGGTTATTGGCTCAGGAGCTATGCTTGTACAAAGACATCTGTCAGAGGAGAGTCCTCCACTCAGTTGTGGGAACTTGGCAGAGGCTTGGAGCCGGGGTCCAGCTGCTTCTTTTGCAGGCAAGAGCTTGTCCTTGTTTGATGGGCTGCCTTGTGACTTCAAACTCTCAAGTGGCTACGAGTTCTAAGTGTAGTATCTTTGATTCAGAACATCCCTGTACTGCTAGCTCTCTTTGACAGTGTGGCATATTATGGCTTGCTGCAGCGTTTCAGCTGCTGTATACACATCCAAGATTGTGTTTTTAACTCTCTTGAACTAGTCAGGCAGAGATAAGACTTGTGTATAGTCAGATCTGTAAAGTGAACTAAAATAAACGTTGTTTCAATTAAAGCAAGAGTATTTATACTGCTTTTTATCTGCTGGTTTAATAACGTGATTTAAAATCACATCTTCAGTGGTTTGTGGACAATTTCATTGTGCAGAACAGCTCTTAGTCATATCAAACTTCCTTAAGTTGGTTGAGACTGAGAACTCTCAGATGTTACTGTGATGTGGCCGTTTCTTTATTTTCATTTTCTTTGTGTGTGTGTCTACAATGCGTGTATTGTAAAACTAGGCAACCATAAAGACAGCTTACAGTTCTGCACCTCAGTTTCTTTGTCAGTATAGCTGAAACAGTACTTTGCTATGAAGTACACCAAGGTCCTGTATCAAATGGTTCATAGGTAAAATGAGTAATTGTTAGGCTGCGATCTTGGATATAACGTTGATGTGATCTGATTTTTGAGGGAAGGTGTTTTTCTGATTCAGGGTCTTCTTTGTCTCTCTCTCTCAGATGTGGCAGTGATTTTTCATGACTTACTTTATTTTGTCTACCTTGCATTTCTAGTTTCTGTAGCATGTGCCAGCTGTGTTCAAAGCTCTACTGCTCCTCAGCTGCTCTGCATCTGATTGCATGGGGAAGCATTTGTGGTCCTTTGTAGGGGCTGTGTACATGGGTGAGAGCGGTGCAAGAAATTATTTAGCTGCTGTGCTACCATATGCTCTGTTAGTATGTGCTTCATTATCATGATAGGAACTTTGCCTCTTTTGTTTGTGTAATTAACTTCGAAGCATAGAACAGAAGATGATAAGGCTCAGGGGGGTCTTACCAAGGTGCATAAATGCCTGACGGCAGGACATAGAGAATATGGTGCTAGACTCTTCAGTGCCCAGTGAAAAGCCAAGAGGCAATGGATACAATCGTAAATACAGGAAATTCCATTTAAACCTGAAGACAAATGTTTTTATGCTGAGTACAAACAAGCAGTGGCACAGCTGCCCAGAGCTGTGAAGTCTCTATTCTTGGAAATATTCAAAGGGTAGACCAGACAGGATGCTGAGCAACCTCCTCTGGCTGACCCTGCATGAGTGGGGGGGTGGCCAGAAGATCTGGAAGGGTTTCTTTCAACCTGAGTAGTATTGTGAGTCCATAAAGGTGTTACTCATTGCCATGTGTTCTAGCACTTCAGTGGTGAGGCATCTCAGTTTGTATTTTAAGACTTGGAAAATAGAATAGCTGCAGCTTTTGTGTGCATAAAAGCTGAAGAATGATGACCCTAAAAACCAAAAAGATTTTGATCCTGGTCATCCATTCAGGGAAAAAGCAAGGAAGGATGCATCTCAAGTCACTTTGTTTTGTATGGTACATGGGCAACAGTAAATATTTACTTTAAACAGCTCTATAGGATTTCTTTTTTCATGTGATTGGTAAATATTCCTCTCTGGTAAGAGCGACTTCAGATATCAGGTAGGACTGGTACATGAGTAATTCACAAAAAGGAAACCCATTTCTTTGCTGTGTGGGTCAAGTAAGCTTATGACTGATGTAAAAACAACTGTTGAGTATGTGTGCTTTAAAAATCATTCTAGCATCATAGCCTTTATAGTCCAGAGAAGAATTAGGTAACCAAGATATGGTAAGTTGGTGGTAATTTTTATTAACTGTGGCACCTGGGCTAAGCTTGTCTGTTTGTCCCCAGCACATATAACCAAGGCAAAATCAATTGTCATGTATTGAATGAATTTTAAACTAACCTTTTATCGTGACTATATGAAATTGGCTTTTTGCTTGTAAGATTTTAAATTACGTTTAATCTTTGAAGTATGACTTGATTCTAACAGTGAAAATGTGGTGGTGTTGTAGTAAACCTCTTCTGTTTGATTGCAAAGAGATGTTGGGGTCACAATTGAAAGGACGGCACTGCATGTAATATAAGAAAGCATAGGTTTTTAATAGTAGAAAACAGCTGTAGCTTCTCTTTGATGCCACCTTGAAATAACTTGGTTAAGATTGACTTCTTAATGGTGAATTCTGTATTCATTTAATATGTTTGTATGTTTTAACAGGAAAAAAGCACAAGCTCACCCAGACTCTGTCTATTTCATAGTGATTCCAAGCCAAGTGATTTGTGCTCTTTCACAGCTTTTGACTCTAAACATGATTTATATTTTTTTTTATGGTGTAATCATTGGTCTGAAAATATTTCATTTTTTTTCTCTGTTTTCCTTTTTTTCTTTTGTTCCAGTGGGAAGAGATTAGTGGTGTTGATGAGCATTATACTCCAATCAGAACTTACCAGGTGTGCAATGTTATGGATCACAGTCAAAACAATTGGCTGCGAACAAACTGGATTCCACGAAATTCAGCCCAGAAGATATACGTGGAGCTCAAGTTTACCTTGCGGGACTGTAATAGTATCCCCCTAGTTCTGGGCACTTGCAAAGAGACTTTCAATCTCTATTATATGGAGTCGGATGATGACCATTCGGTCAAGTTCAGAGAGCATCAGTTTACAAAGATCGACACCATTGCAGCTGATGAGAGCTTCACCCAAATGGATCTTGGGGACCGAATTCTAAAGCTGAATACAGAAGTTCGTGAGGTGGGGCCTGTCAGCAGGAAAGGCTTTTACTTGGCTTTTCAAGATGTAGGTGCGTGCGTTGCCTTAGTCTCAGTGCGAGTGTACTTCAAAAAGTGCCCTTTCACTGTCAAGAACCTCGCCATGTTTCCAGATACAGTACCCATGGACTCCCAGTCACTGGTGGAGGTGCGGGGTTCTTGTGTCAATCATTCCAAGGAGGAAGAGCCGCCCAAGATGTATTGCAGTACAGAAGGAGAATGGCTAGTGCCCATAGGGAAGTGCTTGTGTAATGCTGGCTATGAAGAAAGAGGCTTTGCGTGCCAAGGTAACAATGCCCTCCGTATTCATAGTTCAATTATTAACAGGGGCTTCACTTTGTGTCCCTACTCTGTGTATTGGGTCATGTTAATTTTCTCCAGATTCTTGACAGAATTAAATTAGTTCATAAAGTCGCCATGAAAATGGGGTTTATTTAAATCTGTGTAAATAATGTAATTTGATAAAGGTCAACAGCTGCTTTTTAGTTAATACGGTGCATAGCATGCCAAATCTCTCTTACCAGTCTTGGACTTCTTTTCAGGAGATTACCGTTTTCTCAAATGCATTGTTTGTGTCAAAATACTTGATTTGTTGTGTGGATTTTTTCCTTGATCTTTTTGGCTTGATGTATAATTTTCGCTACTGAGCTGTGTTGGTTAATTGGGATAGGTCAGAAAAAAAACAGGTAACGTGGTTTCAAGGTAGCATAGCTCCTAAATGCAGATGCATTTGGAAAATGAATATTTGAACTTCAAAATTCCATCTGCATGAATACTCAAACTGATTTTCCCCGAACTTTGGTTTCTGCCAACTGTGGTTATGTGAATGCTCCCAAGAATAAGGCTACGCCAGGGATTTTGAGTTTTTCCAGAAATGGTCTTTCAAATGTTAGAGAAATGGGTTTTTTATTTCCCTGATTTTAATATCGAATGAAATTATGGTGGTCTACATCTTGCTTTATTAGAAAAGTACATTTAGAAGTTTTGCGCTAGTTGAATCTTAAACCTCTTTTCACAGAGTGCCTCAAAGGGTGCTGGCTGCGGCAGAATGTCTTCCATTAAATAAATAAGTAAAAGTAATCTCTAAAAATACCATGGATGGAAGGAGTGGTAGCTATATCCTGGGGTGGTAGGAGGTGTATATGTGTTCGTATACATGTGCATATGCCTGTATACTGAACCTGGTTTTAAAATAGGAGCACCTATTCTTTTGTCATCAGTCCTAGAGCAAGCTTAGCCAAATTTAAGTAAGTCTTGTGGAGATAGTTGGTGCCCACCAAACCATAGCCGCTGTTGCTCAAATTAAGGTGACTTTTCTTCCAGAAAATGACAGGAAGTTGTAGAAGGAAAGGAGTAAGAGTGTGGGTTGGTTTTTTTTTTGTTGCTGTTGTTTTGCTTTTAAATAGGTTTTAATGTTGGTTTTGCCCTCAAAATAAATAAACTGGGGAGCTGAGTCTGTTGAGTATTTTTTTTCTGCAGTTAGATATTGATATTAAGAAAACCAAGTTCTACTCTTCTGTTAAGAGCTGAATCCAGGAGTGGATATTTTATTAATCAGAAATGGTTTATCCAGGGCCTCCTATAGCTACACTTAAAAATGCTGAATTGTTAGTGATACTCTTTTAGCCACTGCACATAGTCTTGCTTACTGTAGAGCCTGTGTCCTTGTAAATGGTTGAAAGCTGTTGGTTTAACGTTTCAGTTATGCATGAGTGCACAAAGCCAATCACTCCAGAAAGTGACAGACTACAACTGAGCAGAAGTTGAACTAAATGAAGTGAAGTAAAATCAAATGTTTTATTAAAAACAGGTTCTTTAATGCTTGGGGTAGGCAAGACAGCTCCTACTGAGTTCTGCAGAGATTAGGAGTGAGTTCACATCCATATATGGGTATATCATATGTGATTTAGAAGGCATAAAATCAGTCCATGGGACTACTATCTTCTTCTTTCTCCCTTCCAACCCTTCTTCACCAGCTATTGATCAAGGGAGTAATGTATGATGAAACCATTCACAATAGTGACATGTCCTTCCCGTTTATTCCGATTTAACATATGGTGTACTACTGACTATTATTGTAGGTCATGTTTATAAATATTTTCAGTGTGGTGTGATTGAAGTGGCACTCTAAAAGAGGTCAGTAATCAAAAATCACCAATTTGTTGGCATCAGTAACTCAGCAGAGTTGGAAAGCTTGGAAAAGAGTTCAGTTTTGACCTCAGGCTCAAGGCAGCTCCTGCACCTTTCTTTTTCTTGTTCTTCTCTCCTTCTCTTGCTCCTTCTTTTAGGGTGTTGCAGTTCAAGAGGTTTTTTTTTTGTTGTGGGTGGGGTTTAGATTTTCTGGAGGAGTGAGGTTTGGTTTTCTTGTCATCAAAAGGACAGTCAAGTCAGAATTGTAGAATGTGAAGAAGGGTCAAAATTGTGTTGCAAAGCTGGGCTGGAATGGAGGCATCATTTAGGAAAAGAGAAAAAGTTTCAGTTGAAGTTCGAAAGAGTGACAGTAATAGGAAATATTCCCTTCACAATAACTGAAAACATTCAACAGCTTAGTGTCTGTCGCTGATCCAGTGTTCAGACTGTTGCTGATTTTGATTGCTTCCACCACATTGTTTTCAGGATTAGCAGGAGATTATCACTGATGTTTAAAATGAAGCTTGCTAATAGTATATAATCAACCTATTTAAAATTCACTCAGAACAGCTTTTCTTGTTACTTGGAAAAATATTAAGGCGCAGTCATTTCCCCAGATAACCCAAAGTGTAGCATTGTTCGCAACTGCTTCCTTTTGTCTGCATAGCCAGGCGATGTTGACATAAAACTCAAGCCATTTTTTGCTGTTGGTGTACATGTACATATAGAACTATACATGTTTATCAAATGTATTTGTATGTGAGTTATCAAAAGCCAAGATTGGACTATTTGCTTTACTCAGTGTATTGTTTCTTGTTGGAAAGATTGTTTTTCTGTTCTGGGTCCTAGCACCTGATAAGCATTTTAGAATGTACAGCAGTAAGATACCTACCTGTCAGTCAGTTAAACAAGCAAGACCACTTTTGCTGTCACCACCCTTGTCTTCCTTATTCTGTGTGTGTGTAGACATAATTTCTCAAATGCAAACTGTATACCTCACCTTGAGGAATTCTGGTCTTCATGGTGTACTTCAGGTTAACAGTTGAACAGCTCTTTTAGCAAAGACTTTTGTACGTGGTCAATATTTTTGGGGTTTAGGTTTGTATAAGGTAAGATGTATTGGGGAGTGTCTTGGAAAAGCTGCTCTTCCATACTTTTTATTCCCCTTAGTGTGTATGTTATTTGACTCAGTATGGTATATGTAATCCACCACAGACTTTTGACAACCTTGTTAGTGTGTGCATTGTAGTGATCCTATTTAATCTTACTGTAATATTTCATGGATGAGTAGGACTTCTTCCTAACCGTGATTTTCTGAAGTATGTCTTTTTGCCATTTTGGCAGAACTGCATCTTTGTAACATCTTCTCTCTTAGAATTCATGCATTTTAATTTGTTTTACTTAGAGGACAAAAACCCAACAAACCAAACCAGCTGGCTGGGTCTGCGCACTAAACCTGATGCTTTCTGATATACATCCTGTTCCCCAGTTGACAAGAATAACTCTTCCATTGGTTCCCCATCAAACAGCCGTAGCAGATCAGATCAGAGGTTTGCCTGCCTTGGTGCTCTTTCTCTGGCAGTGGGTAGTGGCAAATTCTAAAGACCAGTATAAGAAACTGTATAGAGCTTCTTTCCAGGGTATACCTTTCAGCTTCTGCCCATCTACTGTTGGTTTTTGAAGACTTAAGATACATCTTGTAAGAAAAGCTATGAATAATAGGTGACATGTCAGCTGTAGTCTATTTTTTGACTTATTTATATCTTTAGTTTTTAAGTTTCTGTGGTAGTGAATATCAAATCTTGTCGCATGTGGAAAACATATCTTGTTCTTGTGTTTAACCTTCTGGGTTAAGTCAGTTGGATAAGGGTTTCCATGTCCTTGTATAGTGAGAAAGTAATAACTGCTTCCTTTTCAGCTTCTGTATTAACAATTATCAAGGTCTCTTTCATGTCTAATATCTTGTCTCTAATATCTATTTTCCCAACTCCCTCTCTCTCTTAGTGCCTTCTTATTTGGAGGACAGGCCCAATTGCTCCGTACGTCAACTTATCCTTTTCAACTGTCTCTGTACTTATTGAAAGTCAACAATGTGATTTTTATGTAAAGGGCAGTGGGGTTTGTGTGCGATATGTAAGTTGCAAGTACGCCAGGAGATTATACAGTGGTGTAGTGTTGGGAACAGCCCAGAGTCCAATAAAAGTAAAGGAGCATTCACATCACCTGCCCAAGTGAGTGATTTGTATGTGGGAAAGCTACAGAGAGGAAATAGATCGCATGATGTGGAAGTTGGTCAGTTAGGGTAAAAGTATCAAAATAAATGGGAAAATATAGGATCAATGACAGAAAAAATGTCTGTAGTTCTGTAATGATCGAGAAGTCTCTTTGGGGAAGTAATAGAAGCCTCTTTTCAGAAGCTGTGTTTTAAAAATGCAGTAACTGCATGGTAAAGGAAATCCTGCACTGGCAGGCTTGGACTAATAAATCTCTTCCATCCTGAATGTGTCTATTCTGTTGTTGGTTTATTTCATGCACTTCAGAAAGACCAGCTGTACATGGAGGACAATATTTATCATGATGATGTACTTAATTAGCAAACATGCAATGAGCAATTGTTTATCCGTGTGGGAGTGCGAATGAGCTTGAATGTTCTTTTGAATGCTTCCAACAGGTGACCCTTGAGACCAAAACCAAGCTTTGTGGCTCCTATTATCAAATGTAAAATCAAATTGCTGGGCCCAAACAAAGTTAATCCAAAAGCACCAAGTTACGTTGTCTGCATGCTGTCATTTCAAGGTGTAGTTCTAAATTTTAGTTGCTGGAATGGAGTAAGTCTAAACTGTAAATTTCCTATGTAATACTGTGTAATAAAATTGTAAGCTTTAACCACAAGTGACTGACACATTTTCTCTAACAAAGCCAAATGAAAAAAAGAGAATGTAATTCAGCAGTCCTTCCTTATGTACATGTTTTTTAGCTATTAATCAGGTAGATTGAATGGGAGTAAGGGGTAAAGGAGGGAGAGGTGAACTGCACCCACTGTGCCTGGTTATTGGAAAAATGACTTCACAAAACTTGCCCTAACACTATATTATTCAGTGCTTCGAGTCATATGGTGAGCACATCCTAAATCGTATTTCTCTCTCTGAGTTTGTGGTGATATAAAAGGAATGCCATCCGCAGCTGCTAAATCTGAACCATTGCATATTGCTTACTTCTTTCAGTAGAATGAATGCTCTACTTGGGATAAATAGATGTTAAATATCTTTAATACGAAGGATGAAAAACATTGTTTTTCTTCTGTGCTTTAACCATTGTGTCTCGACATGAGTTAATACTCTTTTTATTAGCTTGTAAAGGAGATAAAAGGTAACTTCATTTGTAAAGAGAAAGGGGTACTGTGAGGACCTACTCTGTGCAAGTGAAAACAGACGGGGGGGCACATGTGCTTGCTGCAACTGCAAAGACAATAACATTTTCCCTTGGAAATAGCCGAGTGGCTCAGTTACGTCGCTAACGCTACAAAAGTGTGTGGTTTTAACTCTTAGGCTCTGTGAAGGCATGATTGTGCTTAATAAAATATACAATCTGATTATAGGAAGGTCACATACGAACGGACTTACTCGGAGAGTTTGATTTTACATGAAATCTGAAGAAGGCAGGGATTCACATTTTGTAAAGGGGAGGTTTGAGATGTGTTTTTTTTCCCTTTGGGTGGAAATATTGTTTTGATTTTTAAGCAGCGAGAGAGATGCTTTTTAAAAGGGACTCTTAATCTTTCAAGCTAGTAAACGAAAATGACAGGAGCTATAAATTATGAATCACTTTATTTGTAAAATATTCATTGTTTTTATCCACTTTACTTTCTATAAGTACATAAATAGAGCACACAATGAAGGATTTACCATTTCGCTTAGAATTTATTTAACTTATCCATAAATGGTGTCAGAGCTATCCAGGTTATTTTTCATACAGGAAGAATTGTGTTGCGCTGAACGCTTTGGAAAGATCATAGCCAATTTTTTATGCAACATGTTCTTCCTGTTACGAATGTGAGAAGTATTTGCTAACTTGTACATCATAAGCAGTAGGTTTAAAATGCAAGTTTTCAAGGTAGGATTTCTTCATAGGCAATTTAACCAGAAGTATTCTGAAATTACTTAAAAAGATGCCGTTTTGATGTGACACTAACTTTGATAGAAATATTGAAATAGAATATGGTTATAACAATTTCTATTAATTTTCAATGTTCAGTAATTAGGAACCTTGTGTTAGGGTTCTTTAACAAAGCCTACTAATACATCTCTCCAAGTTGTTTGGTACTACAGGGTCAACATGTGACATGATTAGCTAATACAGATCGATTTTTTTAATTTGAAACTAGCTGGGAAATGGAAAGCTTTACTTGGAGAATGAAATGTTGGGTAAAGTGTTAATGACTCACAAAATGCAACTTAGTATAGTTGCACTCTCTGTTTGTTCAATCCAGATCTCTTAGCAGTTTAGAGGTGGCGCTTTCTATGCCACGTTGAGTATATTTTGACAGTTTCTTCCTTGTCCCCCTCGTCTGCTTTTTGAGGAACAGAAGACCCCCCCAAAGCCCAACAAAAAAACACAACGCTCCTCTCTTTCGCCATGAAGTAGTGGAATATACTGGGTCTTGACCGAGAGTCTCTGCAATTTAACAAGTATGTATGAAACATTTGCTTCCTCTTTTTAACAGTGGAATTTTCACCCTAAAGCTCCAACACTTAAATGTTTAAGACCACTAGTGCTGGCTTTCATACAGGGTTTTACTGCAAATATCTTACGGATATCTAACACTGAGAATCCTAAGGGATCTTGCTGGCATTTCCTTAACCTTTTCATTTTAATGGCTTTGCTTCTTTGGAGGCTTTCAAAAGATTAAAACCTAAGTTAATAGTATCATCCTGAGCATGTTCTGCTTGTACTGTCTTTGGTGACTTTCAATATCAGCTTAACTCAGAGTTGCACAAAGGTTGGATTGTTAGTGTGAATTCATTGAATACATGCTTTATTCCCTCGGTTTCTCTGCCACTTGTGTCTGTGTACAGAGCTGTCTGACAATCCCTCATTAGTTCCAGAGTGGAACTTACAAAGGCTAACAGGGGTTTGCATTACAACTGACAGCTGGTACTAGGCTTTAATAGAGAGCAGTTTTAGTGAGAGCTGTAAGTTTTGATAATGTTCGACGAAAATGCTCTTAAAGTAAGAGCCATCTTGAAAGATAGTACAAGACAACAAGAATCTTCTGTGTGTCTGCCGCTGCTCAGCATGAAGCACAAGATGTTGTCAAAACATGCTGTTGGCAGACATCTAAATAACCAGCAATTGTTATCAGATGTTATTGAAACACTTGGACTGCAGAAGTATTAGAATTAACTGTTTGATTGGGTGACAAACTGAATAACAAGAGTTGCATTCGCAATGTCTTTTTTTCTTTGCGTTTGAAATTGCTGTTTTATTCTTGATAGTACAGGCGGAACATAACAACTTGGACTTCACAGAGTCTTTTTAGGGAGAGATGGTAAATTCATTGCCTAGAATTTGTTTGTAGTGTCAGCTTTAAGTACCTGCCTGCATCGGATACCCTGACAACTGGTGTAGCTGTTGTGCTAGGGCAGAGGTAGACCTAAACAATGACAAATCCCTCATGGGTCAAGGAGGTGAACTGTTTCACTGTCACGAATCTGTGGGTTCAGTGGTTGTCTACTGTAAGGTTAAAATTTGATGTGATAATTTAGAACAGCTGCTCTTTGACAGAAAGATTCACTTTCAGCAAGGGAAGAAAAAGCCATATGGTTGAAGTTGACGCTGTGCCAAGCTTGAGTAACTGTAGAAGTGATACAGGACAGTTCTCTTCAACAACATGGTTGAAGTAATGTATTTTTACTTGCCATTGGTATTTCCACTCAATATGCTTTTTTGAATCAAACCTTATCCCATGATACTTCCTTTGTAGTTATTTTTGAATAATTTTTTTTTATTAATAATGATGATTAAGTGGCAGAAAAGGATTTTGAGCTTTAGAAATACAGTTTGTTCTTAACCTAGTCCAGGCCCCTGTTTTTGTGCTGTAACTCACCAAGGTTTCGTAGAAGGATCGCTTCAAAATGTTCAGCCAAAATGAGTTTATATGCTTTAAGCAGAGTATTTGAGAATTCACTTCAGTCACACTGCCTTGATACATGCACTTACGTGCTAGTAAATTGTGCATGTGAATAGCATTAAACTGAGTGAAAGTAGCCATTTACTGTGCTCAGCCTAAGCAGTTGTGGTCAGTTTAAGTGTGGGAGTAAAGTGGTCATAGGGAGCTCAAAATCCTAGGGAGAATTATTTTGTCCTCCAGTTTCGAGGAATCAGTTAGTTGTAGGTAAAAAATACACGGACTCTTTTCTCTTTAATGTGGCAGGGCTTTTTAGTGGAAGCAGAGTAACAGAAAAAGTGACTTCAAAGTAACCAGCTCTTACCTCTAAGAAATGCCACTAAACCAAGAGAGCAAAAATCCCTTAACTCTAGCCATGCACCTGGTATTGTTCCCCATTCTATCTAATGAGAATAGGGCACGAAATTGTTTAAGCAAGAAAAACTTTGTCTCGCATTCTCTTGGCGGGGGATGGGGGAAAAGAGAGAAAATCTCTAAGGTGATTATTATAAAGTAGTAAATTGAAATGGTCATCTGTTGCCAAGCTAAAGTAAGAAAAGTTTGGCAAGTATATTCGAGTCAAATAGTAAGCATGTTCTTTGATGTTTTGCGACCTTATACAGGGTTCACTCATACAGGATTTGACCTAACCTGAACAGTCCCTTACTCTCTGTAAGAGGTAATTCTAAGCTTTAAGTATGCGTGTATATAATTTTTATTTACACATTTATTTAGCTTTTTTGTTAATAGTACTCTGTAGGATACAATAAATAGAATTGTTCCTTTTTTTTTACAGTAAATGGTGTAATGTAGTCATTATTGTTATATGAAGAAATACAAGCAAATTATTTAAGAGGCTGTAGTTCCAGTTTAACAAAGCATCTCCAGCTGCTGTAATAAGCTGGTTTAGTTACAAAACAACTTGAATTCTCTGAAGTTCTACCAGGATTTAATTTCTTGTTTTGGTAATGCAGTCCTAATACTGAGATGACAGGTATGGGCTGTTATTTTAACAAGCTGCTCTTCAAATCTGTTCTAGGAAATTCCAGGTTTTGCTCCCAAAAGAATGCTATGGAAAACTAAAGCAGGGTTGAGGGACTGTGATTGGAAGTGAAGTCAAGGTGTATTAACCACGAGATCACTGTTCCAGCTGTAAAACTGTTGTTCATCCCGACAAGGCAAAACAGAAAAGATAAAAGTTGGGTAGGAAGCAGGATGTGCAAGAAGATGTTGTTTAGCAATCTCAGTTTACTACAGCTAATGAACCTTCTGTTTCATAAATTAATAGACCCTTTGCTAAGCTGCTATTTTCATACAGTGCAACATGTCTCTGCCTTCTCCAACTGTGAAGATGAGATGCCCAGAGCTTTCACATGTAAGGTATATAAATATATATTTGTTGACACAGGAAATGGAATCAGAAAGACATATAATTGCTACTTGTGCATGACATTTAATACGCAATGATGGTCCTGTTCCTCATACTGTGTGAGGGGATGAACTGGCAGTGAAATTAACAGTAAAAGGGGAATCAGCTTCTATGCCTTTTCTTTACCCACGGAAACCACAGCAGATGGTGGAAGAAAGAAAGCTAAAGACTTTAAGGGTCAGCACAGGAAAGAGAGCAGGAAGAGAGAGAAGAACAGAGGGAAAAAAATAACCTGGTAAGTAAAATATACCTATGTAATTGTATAAAAATTCTTATGAAGTAAAAGGCTCTCATGAGGAAAGGAAGAATTCTGATCTGAGTTCAGACAGGACTGTGATTTAATGCTGTCTTTAAAAGAAGGGGAGTATTTGTGCAAGTTTGCTCTGTGCTCAGCTGCTAAAAAGGCATTCAAATTTCAGCATGGGGACAATGTGGTGACTGTTTGAAGTTTGTGTTTGGGTATATGGTAGGTCTTACATGGAAAGGGTCTGCAAGTAGTAATAATATTGTAATAATATGTGTTACACTGAGATTTAAATCTGGTCTGAACTACAGTAAAGGGGGACACATCTGTGTTTCAGTGAGCACTGTCTAAATGAAATTGCAGTCTTGAAAATCGTTGTTCTCCCAAGAGCCTTCCCCTCAGAGGAGAGAAGCAGCATGGAAATGATGTGAGTTTCTTCTTGCCAGTATTTTAAGACTGTTTCCTTCATATTTCTTTATATCACTGATTTTTTGTGGAGTTCTGAGTATGTACCTAGCAGCATCACAGAAATTATGGGAGCAGTTTCAGAGCCGAATGCATCTCATCCTGAACTGAATGGACTCTTTTCACTTTCTTTGATGATTCAAAGAGCCTGCCGTCCAGTGAACCTTGCCCTGCTCTGCACAGTACCTAGTAGAGAGACATCAGATAATGTGCTTGCCAGTGGTCATGTATCTATAGTGTTTCCTTTCATAAGAATGATTTAAAGGTGTAGTTTATCATTCTTATCCTTTGGGAATAGCTGCTTCATGCCATGTTTGTAGGCAGACAGCTACTGTGGCCTCGGATGTGAGGTGTGTGTAGAGTGAAGCAGTGGCAGGGGAAGTCCTGAGTCCTACTGGTCTCTGATCTCTCTGTCCAATACCTCATAGCAGTGAAGAGGAGGGTATCATGGGTTTTAAGACTGGGTAGGAGTTAATCCTTGGTTGCCCCCACACTTCAGCCGTGCTCCTGATCCACAGATCATCTGAAACCTGACTGTAAGAGAGATCACATTAGTTCTTACTCAATTGGAATTCTAGTGTTACTGCTGATTCACATCTGCAGTGTGATAACAGCCTCACCCTTTAATTCATAAGCTCTTCCCTGAATAAGTAGATTCTGCTGTTTCCCCCAAAAGTTAAATATTAGTCTTTTAATTGAAAAACACACAAACCCCTGAAATCCTGTGGTAAAAGCAGGTGTTCAGGCACAAGTCTATTTAGTATAGAGCTTATTTAAACATGGATTAAGGGCTTCTTTGGAATGGAGTACATTGTTTTTCTGTACAATCATTGCTTTGCAGGACCAGTGTGTTTAAATTACTGCCTTAAACCCCAAGCATGCCATCTCTTCCGAATTCTCTTATAATTAGGGATTATCATATAGCATGTCAGTTATCCATTTGTTGGGAAGCTTCCTTGTCTGTTTTGGGATTGTAGCAGTCAAGCTGTTACCTCACACTTGTCTGTTAGCATCAGGTCCCTAGATGTGCATCCATAGATTGCGCATCCACGAGGTTGAAACAATCATCTGATCTACCTGTGTTTTCCTGGTTTTTGCATGGCAGGAAAAATACTGCATTCATGAGTAATACACATGGTGTGTAGGTAGTTTCTTACAGCGATAAAATTCCAGGTTATAATTCCCTTAAAAATAAAGCAGAATAAAAAGCATTCTGTTTTAAGACGTTTTCGTAAACTATTTTCTATTTGTAATGTATGTTATTTCCATACTCTGCTTTAAGATGTCCACTATTTCTGAGGACTTACTAGCATAGTAATTTGACTTTTGAGCTGTTGTGTTCTGCGTTCTTTCCCTGAAGCACTGGATTAATCATGGCTAGCAATCAGATGTACTTTGAGGATACTGATGTTCCTCCAGATTAACTCGGGCACCTTGGATGTCTTGTCCTGCTCTTGCCTTCTACAATAATCTTTTGGCTAGAATTGAGGTTTGAGGGCAGGAAGGGAATTTTACCCTGGATCAGCCTGTCAGATTCTCCCATCTCTGTCTAAACACATGTGAACAATAGCTCTTGCATTCATTGTCCTGTAAGATACGTCTGATTTTGTAGGAGTATCTGGAAACTGGGAAAAAACCCATCTTCACTATTGGTATGAGCTAGGAATTTAGAAGTATTCTTGGCATCTTAGAGATTAGGTGTTTTGATACAGCTGTGGCTTTAGGTCTTTTATTCCAGATTAAATAAACCTGATTTGGGGCATTGCAACTGGTATTATGGTGCTTGATAATGTGTTTTGTTGACTTTCCGTGGACTGTTTCCGTGAATTGAAAATCTGGCTGTATCCAAAGTTTGCTTTAAAAGCAAACCAAAGAACCAATGCAATGTTGCATGCTGCCTCTGCAGCCAATTCAGAGATGCTTACTGGTTTTGGATGAAAGTCATATCCTGCAGTAATTGGAGGTTCCTAGTTGAAGAAATATACAACTATTATTATTTCCTTCCTAATTACGAAGTTGGAGTCAGATGACTGTTAGGTACTGGAGACTCCTGGATGTAAGCAGAATCACTCTTGCCAGGTCCCATCAGGCGTTTCCTTTGTGTCACACTGAAAACATAAAGAGGTGCGATGCATGTGGTTTTGTGTAGAGATTGAAGAAGAGAAAGTATTTTATGAAGACAGCTGTTGGCGGAGGTATAAAACGTTTTTTAGAGTCCCACTGTCGAGTCATCAGGAACAAGCTTGCCTAAGTTCTAATAAAATGTTTCCTGCAAAATTAAAGCCTGTTCATTCTGCAAGAGTTCAACTGAAGAGAAACTAGTAAAAATGGCCAGTGGCTCTGTGGCTACTTTTCCCTGAGGAGCTGAGGACGTGTGCGGTGAAGGCATGAGGGATTATGGTGCACACAGCACACCTCACCTTCTGCTTCAGCTATTCATAACATCAAAGCATTCATTATTTTTTCTTTGTTGTTGTTGACATAACTTTTTCCTTCACCTTCTCATGCTGCGATGGACCTGCAGACCTTTGCAGAGGCTGATTTTTTGTCATTGTCTACTGTGTTCCTGTTTTTGTAGGAAAGAGTGTGTGGGTAGGGAAAGCCAGCTTTCCCATCTCAAATAGCTGGCAGGCTGTTTGGCCGAGGATTGATGCTCATTGCTGGCTCTCAGTAGGAGTCGGTGGAACCCGTGACAGAGACAGATGACGGCACGGTGGAGCCTGTCAGCTGAAAGCGCAGTGGCCTGAATGAGAAGGAATGCTTTCCTCATCAAAAAAGCTTCCTTTCACCTTCTCTAAAGGTGGGACATGGGGGAATGGTTGCCTGGTGAGGTATATTTTTTCTTTCGTCTTTGCATTTTACAGACCAAGTCTCTGACTCCGTATAGGGATTACTCCTGCTGCCTCTTGAAATCAGTTGTAAAATTCCCATTGATTTGATGGGAACAAGCCAAGCATTTCCAACAATAAGCAATTCCTGGACAGATGAGAACGTGTGGCTTTTTGTTAAAATGCTATGCCTTTTAGACAGCAACATATCCCTCTACAGTTAGAGAAAGCAGTATAATAAATCAGTGAATACATTGATTTTTGTATTTGTGAAATACCTTATAAATTGGGCTATGAAAATTACAAAACGAGGAATGAATAGTTTAGCCAGCGAAGATCTTTAGCTCTTTCAGTCATTCAAAACCACTTTGTACTGTAATTGGAAAACGCAAGCCAATTTGTGTGCTAATATTATTTAAGTGTTATTCTTTTAGATTCCAGTTGGCTGGCCCCTATAACTAACATCAACATGAACTTCTAAACATTTCAGTGAAGTATGTAACATTTGCGTGATATTAATTTAAGTGTATGTTATGCAGTTAGAAAACAAAAGCAACTGACCCTGTGATTTTTCTACTAGAATGAGCCCAACTTTCAAATGCTCAATTCAATAAACAAATATGCAGCTAAAGAGATTCTTTAGCTAGGATCTAATCTAAAAATAGTGTCATATGAAATAAAGCATCAGCTGAGCTTCACCAGCACAAATATTTGCAGTAGTTGTGTATTAGTCAATGTAATTTGGTCTAGCTGAAACTTAGGTTAGAATGTAGATAGCTGTGTACATACTGGTGTTTTTACAAAGCTCATTATTCAGGGTCCAGTTCTGCCAGCTTTATGTGTACTGTCTGATTGGAAGAAAATAAAATGGTTGTACTTGAGGCGTTTTAAAACATAAATATTTGTTATCAGTTACAGAAAATCTCACTGGTTGCCCACATGTTTGGGGTTCTTTATGCAGAGGAATAACAGTAACCTGAAGGCTTTGTTTTTATTGCTTTTGGTTTTGTATATAATGAGTCCTCATGATTACAGTTTCATTATTGCTATGTGCATGAAAAATGCTTCCATTAGCAATATGCTGAAGCGGTTTGCAGCTGGCATGCACCTTCCTTATAATTTAGAGATTTGCAGAAATCACTGCATTCACAGGACTGAACTTCTGGCACGTCTGAGGCCTTTGGGTCTGGTCTTCTCATTCAAATAAATCCTTTCAGTGCCTTAAAAGAAAACCTGTCCTTTTCCCCCTCTTTTTGTCTTGGTATATATTTTCTCTCTGTCGTACCTATACATATATCTCTGTACGGATATGTATAAATACATAGCTACATCCCACAAAGACAAGAACGGAAGGTCTGGCCTTTACTTGCTTTGCATGTCTTGAGAGAGTAATTTGTAAAAGACAGGACAGGGAGATTTATTTGAAAACATATGGAAGCCATGGGGGTGAAGCCTGAAGAGGCTACTTGTCCCAGCATGGGACGCTCCATCTTAACCTGAACAGGAGCTGCTGGATCAGTCTAGATGACCCCATGCTGGGGCTGGCAGTCTGCATGAACTAGGCTTTGTGACCAGCAGGCGTATTTGGCTCGCAGACCGCGGCTGCCACGTAATATATTGCCCTGTTAGTGATGCCGAGTAACTAAACTTGCAATAGAGGAATTTCACCTAACGGAAGGTACGTTAATAAGCATTACACATTTCATCTAAAACCACATAGTGCTAATGCAAGAAGAAATTGAGTTAATGTGAATTTAACTGTATTGATGGAGAGAAACGAACTTTGGCGTAAAAAATAATTGACACTTTTAAATGTAGGAGGTCTGTTTTTACCCCTCTATTTTAACAGCTTAGCTACCAAGGCGTATGCAGTGAAAAGAGTCAAAACCTGGGGTGGAAATTAACTGTTAGTGTTATTTAAACCCCCTTGCAGCTCTAGTGTCTCTAGCCAGAAAAATGTTTGTTTGCTGGGCTTAATCCCAACTGTGATTTGGTTGCTTTTTAACAGCTGCTTAAGTCCAGTTTACCCTGAGGAAAGCTCATAATTCATTATAGCTTACAAATAATAATTCAAACACTGCAGTAAATTATTACAAATGGATGGCTTTTGTTAATGCTTTATAGTGAGCATCTTCTCAGCTCTGTTCAGAAATGTCAAGCATTTCTTATGAGAGATAAAATGTTCTCTTTTTACATTGCAGTCTCTTGATCATTCTGTTTAATTCTGAAATATGAGTGATTTACCTCAGATGCCAGTCCTGGGTAGATTTGTTGAGCTGAGGTGCTCAGCCTGCAGTGTTGTCCCCTGAGGTGCTGGACCACTTCTGAGATGGCAGAAGGCTTAAAGCTGTCCTATGATCCTCTGAGGACACAGGTTGCGGGTGAGCCCAGACAATCTCATCCCAAGGACTGCTGATTGCATTGCACGCGTGTATGGCACTACTTTACCTATCACAGTGTTGTTGTCCAAGCGAGGTTTATACAGGATTCCCTTCCTTTTTGGGGTGTGAATGAAGGCTTTTTCTAATATTGTGTGTGTATGCATATAGCTGTTGCAGGTTGCTGTGCAGCTGAAGGCAATGGCTCCACCTCATTAGGGGTGCTGTGCACTAGTGCTGCTCCTGTTCCACACCTGAATTCCCACCTGCACTTTAGGGTGGATCACCTGCAAGCTCCTCTGTGACTTGCTCTCATAACCTACTTTTTATTTGCTTCCTGCTTTCTAACTTATGTTTATACCCATTTTCCCTCTTCCCTTTCTTTCTTCAGCATCCAGTGATTACATAGCTCACCCACACTGTGTAGTCTTTCTTGGCTGTTGATATGACCTTTTGTTACCATCTGGATTCACCCAGCTCAGGAATTCAGGAGCTCTTCAGTAGAATCATTGCTTCTACCATTTGTGGTAAATATACCCCCAGGGGCCTTTCTAGGGGAAGATAACTCTCCAAGAATAGTCTAAGCTACTACTTTCTCCCCCACCATGTTCTGTTCTTGTTCACAGTGTGTTAAGAACATTACTGTAGTGCAACTTCCATCGGTATTTGGGGAGCAGGTCCTTCCTCATACGGAAACAAGCAGGCTGCTGGTTTTCAGAGCAGCTTGCACATTGCCTGCTTTGGGATTCACAGATGCACATGAAAATCACTGCTCAGCTACAGGAGCGATTTTTTCATATGCTGGCTTGCCTCTGTCCCGAGTGCACTGGAGCTCTGTGCTGGGGGAAGGATTGAGGACTGTGATGATACCGGTGTGACCCACAGGAAGGGACAAGCAGCAATCTTACCATACAGGTGTTGCTAAAGTAAATCTGTCTCTAAGTTCAGAGGACTCGGGGTACACGACCATTGGAAGAGGAGCGGGCATATAAAACCCCAAAAGGTTTGTGAGAGGCTATGTACCTGTAAAGGCTCAAGTTACCTGAATACTTGCTTTCTTTTCTTTCTCTGCTTGGTAAAATTGGCCACCTACGTAAGGGCCACAACATAGGGATGGTTGTAAAAAAAATGTTGGTATTTTTTAGTGAAGGTGGACTAAACCACACCTTTATGTTGTGGAAGTACTTTAGCTCTGTTAAATGACAGATTTCCTGCTTCCCCTGTATCTCATCAGATAGTGTCTTGTTCATATTTCATTATGCTGATGATTGTATTTATGAAGAAGTCTCTTTGTTTAATGATCAATCGGGGAATTTAATTCATTAATCTAAAAGCATTCCACAGCATAATAAAATATCATCTGCAGTTTACAAATAGAGTATTAAGATCGGAAAAGATGAAGTTGCTTGGTCACATAAATCTGTCGCGCAGTAAGAAACAGATCTCGGTTTTAAGTCTCATCTCTCTCTTGCTTCATGAACTGTGGCCACCTCATCACTGTTTAAGAATGATAAATGCCTCCCATTTATAAGCACATACGCATGTTCTGGTAATACAGTCAACAATGAAGCCTTTCAGTATTAAGCAAAAGTATTCACAAGTGGCTGAGCCTGTGGTCCTTACAGAGCCCAAGCTCTTGTGGGCTTGAGTCGGAATTTTGCTTTGAATGATTACTATACCAAGCTCATAATGTGTGTTTAAACCTCCTCAGGGGAGGAAAACATCTAGCATGAAACAAATCAGAAATGGGATTTTCTTTTTTTTTCCTGTGGAATGGAAGAGAATAAATGTAGTATTGCTGTGGATGAGATCATATGAAAAAGCCCTTTGCAGCAGAAGTGAGCTGAATCTTGCTGTTCCTTAAAATGGCTTTCCTTGAGGCCAGTTAATATGTTTAACTTCCATAGTTGATCTGCCTAATGACTTACAGAAAAGGTAGTGCTTTTATTTGTGCAGTAAGTCGTGTATGAATGTAATGGGTGCTATTCCTAATAAATGTTCTACAAAATAAGGTAAGAGTTTAGTGAAGGACCTCACATTTTGTGCTTTTTGGAGGCACATTAATTGGCCTTTAGCTTCACAGGTTAAGTTTCAAAGTAAAGGTACTCTTTCATAAAGGTCTTTTCCAACCTAAAGGGTTCTCTGAGGCTATGGTTAATTCAACTACTGTGTTCTCCAGGCCACTACACTTTAAATACATAGAGATGGAAAAATCTATTGTTGACCACCACAAAAAACACATAGGTTCTGCCAGGAAAACATTCTGGAGGTCAAGCTACCTTAGAATACTTTGATAGCGCTAAATGTAAGAATAAGCGCTTTCATCTCACCTCCTCCCTCATACACTGGGCATATATATTCCAAGATTAAAAAATCTCTTTCTCTCTGCTAATGGGGATTCATAGCTGCTTGTAAGAAACCCTGGTGTTTACATAAAAAACATGGTGTTTTCCCTTGAAAATGTAGTCTGTCTTTCATTCCTATAGTCAGTAACCTTTTGTTGTTTGTCTTTAGGCATTTTGTACATAGAAAAATCAGTAATTCAAGAGGAAATGGAATCAAATAAAGTTGAAGTAAAAGGCCATGTAACACATACTTACAAAGTCGATATTGAAAAAGGTTAATTCTTATTTGTTTTTTTTGCTTTCATTACTTGTCATAGCAGATTTGCTGAGGAATTGCCAAGTAGCTCAACGTAAGCGTTCTGTGGTGGGCTACGGTGCATAAATGGGTCCCAGCTCACTGATCTTTTGTAATCTTGCTCCTCCCAGGAGCAGCTGGCAGCAGTGAGGCTTCTTTGAGTGTCGAAATTTGCTTGTATGTATGCATTTCAGAGCAGTCTGTACCTATCTTGAGTGTTTGCATCCATATTTACATGCATGTAGCATAATTGGCACAGCTATGGAATGCACTTTCATGCATTTGCACTGGGCTGTTTATAATGGTGACAGAGCACAATAATTTTATTGAAATATTGAATGCAGCTGTAAGCAGCCTTTCAGCTCTCTCCTTTCCTATCTATACAGAAGGATCGTGCCTCATGCATGATCATTTGCTGTCGTAACAGCTCAATGTTTTTTTCCAGCTGACTGTGCAGGGCTAGTGTATGCATGGAATAGGTTAGAATATCAGAAAGAGTGTTTTAAACACACTCAAAACCAAGTGTTTTTGGAACACCAGACGGTAAGTTTCTAATAGCCTTATTTTTTAGGATGACATTCTTGGATTTGTGTGCTGCAGGGTAGGTCATTAATTGACTTTCTCACAGTCACCCAAATTACGTATGCACGTGCACACGTCTTCTCAGTTTTGAGAAGGGATTTCAATCTTGATGCAGCAGTATTTTTGAGCAGAGAATTGTTTTATGAAGGATTTTCCAATCAGCTGTAATCTTGCATGTCTGAGTAGCTTTGAAATCATTCTGGTTTTGGAAAAGAAATACATTTTTCTGCTTCAAATATTGCATGCTCCTACTGAAACCATCTCTGTCCAAAGATGAAGGGGGGATGAAATTCAATCAGGGATAACTTCCCTTTTCTTTAAAGTACCAGAGTTTTGAGTTGGTATAGTTGGTACCATTAGTTAAGATTCCTGGCTCAGAAATTCCCTTTACCACAAATAGCTGGAGTCTAGGAAAATACTCAGAGGAAGCCTCAAACCATTTGTCTTGTTGCTTTACCCTTGTCAAGTATAGAGAGTTAGAGAGATGGTTTCCAGTAAGGGTAGAAATCTCTGTGGACGTGGAATCTTACTTGGTAGAGAGCTTTTTGTTGTAGTTCTTAGATTTGTAAAGATATGACTATGAAATTTTACCCTAAGAAGCAAGTAACTTTACCTTCAGCAAACTGGCATTCAAAATAAGTGAGTGTAAGATGTATGTTGATTACAGAAAGGAGTAGCTTGGGAGGTCTTTGGGCTCAGGCCCATTTTTTCTGTCTGAAATTGACTGATACTTTATGTGTACACTTAATGCATCACATTCAGTGGCTTATTTCTTGTGCTATCACTTAGTGGTGCCCAAGATATGAACGTTAAATATTTGGACCAACTCAGGTTTGTTGTCTGAGTTCATGAAAATAGTTATTCTTCCATTTACTCCAGTAGGGTCTGAGGTCTGATTCATACTTCCAACACTGTAGATAATGTTTGCTTTCTAAAGTTCACAACCTACCACCACTGCCTCCCATTTTGTTGATGAGAGGAAGTGGCGTAACTTGCATGAGATTTAATTCTGATGGAACTGAACCGTACTCCTGTTGTAGAGATGTATTTGATAAATAACTGCTTCATGTTAACAGACCAGCAAAAGGCAGGAAGAAGGTTATCAAGTGAATCTTTATCAAAACCTGTCAATATCTCAAAGATTAATTCGTTTACCCTGAAGCTGTGGCACAGAAGTCTGAGGACTGTGAGAGAAACAATTGTGAAGAGCCTAGATGCTACTTTCATAGGTATAGGGATGTGAATATGTTTTTTTTTTTCATTGTAGTGTAAAAGGAGTTTTATTAATTTGAAAAAAGGATAAAAACATTAAAAATGTGTTTTCTAGATGATGAAACATTCAATGGACGGGAATACCAGACCTGGGCTTACTGAGTTCAGAACTCGTATAATGTTTTTTCCTTTTGTACCCTTTCTGAAACAGCATAATTAATCAAGGCAATATTTTCTGCTAATTTCTGTGGCAAGTAATTTGAATTTTCTTCCTCCTTGTCTCTCAAGTGACAGATTGCTGAAGTTGAACCTGTGATCAGGCGCCTCTTTGACAGACAGTTTCCTATTTCACTGAATGTTTCCCTGGCCTGGTTGGCTTGATTTAATAATAGCTGAGGTTAGTGTGAAATGAAAAAATAATTAATTTAAATGAATTTTTAATTAAGCAGACTGGCCTGAGCTGTGGAGGTGTTAATAGGTCTCCTGTTTGTTCCCCCCACAGCCAGCTGATCCCTCAGTGTGCAGAACAGCTGCAGAGGCAAAAATGATGTCTGAACCATAGGCATAGGGTCAGGGGTCTGTCTGCCAGCCGCACTGGGACCGGCTACCTCCTACAGCTTCAGGTTAAGGGAGAAAGTGTAACAGCTTGTTAACATAACACAGTAGTACAATGGTCAAGAGGGAAGCCTCTGTGAGTAGTCGTCGGTGTTAATCTTTGGTATCTGCTGTCGCCATTTGGGGTGCAGATGTCTTGATACACTTAAATACTTGAGGGACGATGTCATGGTTTTGAATACTTAGAAACCATACTTGGTTATATGCTGATCTGGAGGGTGGAAGCATTTGAAAACAGTAATTGGCTTTTTGAAGTGAATAATTTGGTCCTTACTGTGGCTTGTACAGCATTTCAGAAGCCTCACCAGGGAAGGTATGTTGATGTAGGTCAGGTAAGTCCTTTACACAAGCAGCAGCGGAGATTTGACGCTATGGAGTACTCACTTCTATCCTGTGCAAGCTACAACCTCTTTCATGGCAAATAAGTTAGAAACAGTCTAGTTGACAGTAAGAGGTCTACTAAATGCTTAGTGACATAACGTATACAATAGAGGAGTATGTCATAAATCTGACATGACTGAATCAATCTTGTAAAGAAAAAAAAATCACCTCCTTCACAGCAATCCTTGTACTGCAGGGAGGTAATTCTCTGGAAACTGTTCCTGTCAAATGGAAACATGATGCATGATGCACTAGTTTTTCTTTGACTTCTATTTTCCTTGTGAGGGAAGAAGAAAATGGTAGAAACAGATACCACAGTGCATCGCTTATCTCAGTTCCTTAATGCAATATACTTATGATGTATGTAAGTGCAAGATGAGCAATTAGACCCCAAATAGCAAGATACAAAGTGTTTCCAAGCTCTACTGTAACGATAGGTTAAATAGGCAAAAAAGGTGCGATGCTAGCTTGATACACATAGCCTTCTTCCCCCTTGTTGCTCATTATACTTTCAGTTCTGATGATGTACAGCTTCAGACTCTGGCTGTCCTACTCTATTCAAGTAAAAAAAGATATCTTAATTTAGGCATTTAGTGCATTTCTCAAGTTTGAACCTGTCTGGAGATGAAACAGGAGGGATGAATTAATGTGAGACTAATTTGACCAACTGGAAAAAAGTACAACTTGATTTGAAACAAACCTATTATTATAACATTTGACCAAATATTGTCTAATTGTTTGACTAAATATTCCCCTGACAAAAAAAATGTACTGGCATTAGTCTGTATCAGGCTACAGATAGGAGGCAATTATGAGTTATGCATAAATGTTTCACTTATGAATTTATCTCTTCAAGGATGGATTTCCATTGACTTTTGCTTCTCCCGGAGGACCGTGGTTTAGCTCTCTGTTTTGAATATAATTTCAATCGATCTGTTTGGGGACTCAGTTCATCCCTAATAGTTCAAAGTCATCTAGTGCATTTCTGATCTAAATTGAAGTGGAAAGAGTGGGTCTAACTCATGGGGATGCTAATCTTTCATTATTGGTTCTGTGACTTGTAGGAATACAATCATGCCTCTATCTGATTTGCTTTGAAGGTCACTTTAATTCTTTGAAGGCTCAGGAGAAAAATGTGCATTAATAAGTATCTCTCCCATCTTCACGCTTTACTGCGTTTGTTTGTTTATTTAAAAATCTGGACAGAGCAGGAAAACCAGGAATAGTCACATACAGCATCCCTTTGCAAACACCTTAATTGATAAAAAAACCTCTCTGTGTGTGAGTGTGCATATGTACATGGTTATATGTATGCACATATAACTTTCTCTAAAGCTGTTGTGAGGTTTCCTTTCTGTTGGAGCAGAGTTGGTTAAAAAGATGTTTTACTTTCTCCAGAGTTGTTATATGAAAACCAGAAAGACATATAAAAATGTCAGTATGAGGTGTTTTCTAGCATATTATACCATAAATGCTAAATGTAATGAAGCATGGTAAATACAAATTTGCACAATTGAGATTTTAACTTGAGCTGAATATTCAATCAGCAGCAGATACTCAGATTGAGGCATCAGTATGTAAGATGGGAGACAGCTAAAAATAAAGATGAATGAATTCAGTTTTTCCCTGTGAGTGGATTTCAGTGTCATGATTGACCCAAGACTGACGCTTAGTTTGTTTGAATGTTGTATTTGAATTTGTCCGAGCGGAATTGATGTATCCTCAGCCATCAGCTTAGTGAAGTATAGGAAAGCGACCCTGCTGGGCTAAGAGTGTCATTTGGGATGGTTGCGTGACATAGAGCAATTGATCTGTGCTGCTTCTAGAGGGACGTTTGGTGAAGAGAACCGCAAATGGTAGCTTTCCCAATTTCTGCCTGCTTATCACAGTTATAAGGAAAGATACTTACTAAAGTTAAATAAAAATGAAAAATAAGAGCAGCCGTGCACAAATAGGGCATTCATAAAAGGCCCATATGGATTTATCCCCATAAGTAACTGTCAAGGGTTTAATAGAGTGGCTTACAAGTCTATGGAGATGAGGGTTTGTGCTTGAAATGTCAACATATATTATTATTTAAATGTAAAAGGACGTATCTTTGACCTACTTTGAGACATATAGATTATGTTGCTTTCTGGTAGAGCAATATTTTTGCTATTAGTGAAAATGACAGTTATAATCTTATTAATATTTATTTTGGCACTCAGTGTGCTTTTAGCAGTTAGATGCCTTATAAACAAGGGGAGACAGATGGGTTGCTTCCCTGAACACCTTGCATCCTAGAGTTTTTTACCAGCCCAGCATGCCCGGAAATCCTGCAACAGCAGGAATTACTGGGATGCAGCTTTTCTTTCATTTATTTTTCAGCTCCTGATTATTATTTTTCCCCATTGGAAAAGCAGGCATCATAAAGTGAATTTCAGCTTGGCTGTGGGCTTCTTTAAGCAGCTTTTGCAGAGTGCCTTAGAAGTGGCTCAGGAGCTATAGGTTGAAAAGCAACACCTAAAATAATTACCTGTTTCTGTTTTAGACCCTTGTTTGTGAAAGTTTGATAGCTGACAGTGAGATTGTGATACCCTTAGATTTTGAATGTATGTTTATCATATGTTCCTAAGAACAGAAATTTGTTATATTTTAAATACAGTGTGGTAGGCAGTGAGAAGAATTTAAATAACCAGTCTTTTTGCAAGAGTGAGGAAAGCTGCCCAATCTGATTGTATAGCATTGACATATGGATGAGATTTCCAGGATACTCACAATAGTTTGGGTCTTCCCACGAAGAATGCTTCAGATGTCACATTGAAAAGAAGATTGAACCAAGCCATGAGATTACAGCTGTGTTCACTAACTGTAGGGCATGGACTTCTTCATGTCTGATTCCATTTCTAGAATACTCTGAACATAAAAAGAATGTATTTAAAATGATCCTGACCATAATATTTTGCATAAATCTCCGCTCAGATTCATCTGGTTTAAGGAAACGTGGGAGTCTGTTGGGTGTTTTTTCTTCCTGCTTCAATACTGTTCCCAGGTGTCATTCAGTTATTCCCAGCGATAATGAAAGATTTATGCATTGACAAGTGTGGAGGTGAAACAGTGGTTAAAGCAGTGCTGCAAGTGATACTCCTGATCCCAGCAGGAGTTGCTGGCATGCTTACATTTTTGGAAGATTTTGTAAAGTTTCCCCTTGTGAATAACCATAAATTATTTTCTGTAGCCTTTTCTTGTGGAAGCCAATGTCACCTCTTCTGGCCTAGAGATTCCTGAGTTGCATAGTAGAAGTTAATCCAGTACATTTATGCTCAGTGGATCTAAAAGGCTTTTAGTATATGAAAAAGAAAGAGGATTTTCAGGCTTATGAAATACGAACAATTACTGTCACTTAATAGTTGGAATGCTTCTTATTCCTTTCACCCACCACTTTCTTTAGAAAAGAAGGGAATTAAAAAAAAACCTTATCTAAATAAAGAGGGGCAGGGTTGGGGGGAAACCCCAAACTTTTAAGGACTCAGAGTAAGCCAGTTTGCTGTGATCTTGCTTTAACTGCAGTTAGTCTCTTGGGAGCTGAAACATGGATTGAATTCATCAAAAAGAGAATGTGTGTCAGAAATGACCCTGTGTATAATGGGGAGAGATCAGGTCCTGGTTTCATGGTACATTAAAAATAAGGGCCAGGTTCAGGTCTCACACAGAAAGAAAAGAGGAGAGGTTTTGGGGGAGATTACAGAGTCAAGCAGTGATGTTATAAATAAGTGCTTGCCTTGACTGGTAGAGCACAGGCTCCATTTCCAAATATTTGTGCGTTTGAAGGAGCTTCAAAAGCCTCGGGTGATGGCAAGGAGATTTTCAGAAGAACCAAACCCCACAAGGTGCAAATCATAAAAGTTTGGGTTGTCTGCTTAGGGAATGAGGGTATGGTGGCTATTTTTAAGGAACAGTTGAATTTCAGCTCTGCTTTCCAGCAGCCTTTAAAAACTAAACCCCATCATCTGACACTGCATTTCAGCTGTTTCAAAGACAAGAGTTGTTAAAAGAGAGCCTGCATGTGGTGTAGGTATCTTGTTTGGTTTTAACAGTGGGGGAAATTGAATTTATGATAATCCGAACTGCACGGGTCAGTTCATCTGCAGATTACATTGTCAAAAAAAAAAGACTAAATCTATCTCACTGTATGCAATCCCAAATCATGGACTTGGGGCTTAAAGGTTTTCAGGTTCTGAAGTGGAAAAGCTTGTAAGCTTGAAGGGCTGGGTATCTGTATTTCAAACATTTCATTAGCAAATGTTGCTGAAGAACCTAGGGGCTCATGGATTCCCCTCCCCATCCTCATACAGGCTGATAGCGGCTGTGTTATCATTGCCACTCCAGTAAACTCTCAAAATGTCCTTTTCTATATAGTATAGTTACAATCAAAGGCACACTGGTGTGTATCAGTTTGCACCTTCAGACCTAGATTTGAAAGTTTTCCAAGGGATTTGAGTGAAAAAAGCCCATGATGGAAGGTTCGGATGCACTGAGGATATCTTTGATGTATTTTGTGCACCTTATTGGCAATAAGATACTTTTTTTTTCCCCTGTCATTGGCTTGTACACAAAGCTATATACATAGCACTTTTCTTGATCCAAAATGGAAATAAGACCAAGAGATAGATCAGTCAATGTGTATGTGGTGTTCTTTCAGTCTGTCTGAGGGAAATTACTGGTCCAGACCTAATTTACTGTTAACTCTTTCTCCTTTGGAGGTTTGAAGGGCACAGAGGAAGACATGGCTTATTTTGACTGCAAGTAGACCAGTCTCCCATTCACAAATGGAAGTGCTTAGTTTGGGAGATGTAACGTGCTAAGAGGAGTAAAGAGAACAGGCCTTTTCCTAACAGTATAGGAACTGGTCTGTTAACCTACTGTCAGTCAACCTAATGTTGCCATCTTTTTGTCTGTATTTTGATTTGTTTTATATCAATTTTATCCTGTGTGGCTTAAAGGAAGAGTTGGTAGACACAGCAAGTTCTTATTTAGTTTTGCAAAAAGGATGAAGCATGCCTTCATGAGAGCTCTCTTGTTATTCTTCAGGTCAAACTCATACAGTCCCTCAGATTTACGGACTATAAGTTTCCCCAATATCTGTGCTCGTCTGTCCCCTTGATCAGAGGAAAATTAACCTCAGGCTGTAATGCAAGGGGAAATGAGATGGATACTAACTTCTTTTACACTCGTATACTTCAGTTTACCTGCTTGTTTTCATGCTTTCTTAGAGTTAGATTCAGAAGACTGGTGTGCAAGGGAAAACAGGAAAGGAAACAAAGACCAACATAGGAAATCACATAAGGGAGTAAAGAAGTGGAATGAGAGTCATGGGCAGCTATTAACTGGCAAAATTCCTATTAAGCCCAAGCAGAATTAACAGATCCAGGTCAGCACTAATGGATTTTTTTCCCCACAGTTGGAATGGAAGTTGTCCCAGCCATTACAAACTCTTACCTTGGGCCAAAACCAGGACCTGGGCGCGTGTTGCTGGACATGGAAGAACGTGTCTGTGCACTCTTTGTCTCCTGGTGTGGTAAAATAATGCAAGCTCAACAGAGCTTGCCAAAAATGTGGGACATAGGTAGTTGTTTGCTCTTTTGCCTCACTTTACATCTTTTCTGTTATACCTTTGGGGAAGGGAAAGGTGCCTGTCTCAAGAAAGGCAGGGTGACTTTGGCAGCAAACACATATTGCAAATAAGGTTTATTTAAATATTGTTATTTGTTGCAAATATTTGCATATATCATTTGCAATACTATTATTTGCAAGTATTATTGCAAAAATACTTTTTGCAGTATGGAGCATGAATAGTGCAGAAATGAAGCAGGTGAAGTATGATGATTACTGACCTTGTAATTTGTCAAACTCCCCATGCATAACGTTGTTGCACTGCTTCACTACCTTATGATATATTCTATTTAGCTCAGATACTGAGATCCTCCTACTCAACCTTTAATGTCCTTCAAGAGTAGTTGACCTTTAAAAAAGTATTTAAAACAAAATGCCAAAGAAGAGTTTTCCCAAGTAAAACTCTTCCCTACATTCTTTTCCTCAGATATTATTCATGCCTTAGACGCATTTTATGCTCTCTTGCTATTACAATACAGTCAGGCTGGCTGGTAGAAGCTGAGAAAAAGGAAGCAAAGAAACCCCCCTCTAGACCCCCAGACTGTTCTTTCTGTTTGCTAACTAAATTGTAAATGAAACTGAGTAAAACATGTAGCAGAAAATTAGTAGAAAGCAAACTGGATCAGTGGGAAAAAGTAACCTTATCCTCAGAAAGCCAAATTCTGAAAGACACAAAAAATGTCTCCAGGCCTCCAGAAGTAATTTAAGGAGCTGGTGAGCAGCGTTATTGTTTGCTTTGTAAATTAATTCAGTCGCCTGTCTGCTGGTGTGGGAGCTTGAGTTCTGGGTAGGCAGTTTGGTGTATATTCACTGAGAGCATGTAATTAATTATCTGTGGTTATTTTATGCAGTGGATAAATCAGACGTTACTGGGCCAGCAAACAGGAAAGAAGTACATTGTAGGAAACAATCGTACTGGCCAAACAGGAAAGGAGGGAGGGGGGAGGCAAAGGCATGGGCTGGATGACCTAGGTCTTTTCCCTCTCCGGCATCTATGAAATAGGCTTACTGGTGCCTTGGGATATTCTCATTAAAAAAAAGAGGAGTCAGCAAATACTCCATGAGCAACCGTAATGCAATTCCTGCTGGAAATTGAAGAGGAGAGTGATAGAAGGAGAAATAAGTGTCAAGAACTGCTGGGCTCAGACCTTGGTGCACCAGTCACAGGGAAGGTATCAACTAGACAGTGTTATTGGTTAAATTCAAAACACTTTCAGAAGTTTCCATGCCAAATAGCAGGAAAATACACTGTGCTTGTAATATGGTGTCACATCCTGAAGATCTGCTTTATGATTGACATTTGTGTTTTGCAAGTATATCCTGTTCTGTTTGGCTCTGCCCATTTTTAGCAGGTTTGGTTTATCTTTTTTTGCTGCTTCTGTGAAACTCTTCTTGAACTTTCATAAGGCTTATGTACTTCTTTCAGCTTCTTAGATCTGACCTGAGATGTGGGTCTTTACCCATATTTGATTAGAGACAAGTGTGAATAGGTCACTCTGGGAAAGAAAAGCAGGTACCGTGCCATGTTGGGGTACTGTTCTTTCTCTTGCCTCATCTGCACCTTCCTTCTGTCTGCCTCCCTGCTCTGGGGCACGGAGCCCTGGCCATCCATCTCTTTTCATCCCACTGGGGTTGTGTGGCTGCAGGGAGAGGAAGGCATCCTGCCTGCCATCCAAAGGCAGCCTCTAGGCTGTCAGACTATGGCACCTGTAGATAAGGGAGAAGGGGCAGGTCCTGGGACTACCCTATTTACCAGTGCTCTGTGTTTGCCCTAAGTGCCTAATCCAGAAGCTCTCTGGACTCCAGCTGTTTTTTTTTACTGATAAACCAAATTGCCCAAAGCTCTGTTGGTAATGTGAAAAATCAAAGTGTTTGGGTGTCACTGCTCGCACACATTGATTCTTCACCTCTTTTGCACTTTTCCATCGTTGGTGGTTATACAGAAGCACTGGCACTGAAGTAGGGCGTAATTTTGATATGAAGTAATTTCGTATACTAGTTTCACGATCTTTTCATAAAACTGGTTCAAAACCTTGAATAAAACCCCAAACCAGGTTGCAGAAAAATCTCTGATGGCATGAAAGTTATGTGGTCTGCATTTTGACAGAACCATTTCACGCAGCTTTATTTCTAACAGCTCGTCAGGGCTGAGCACAGATCCTTGAAAGATCAGCTTTCCTCTTTGCTAAAGCAGGTAAGAAATGTTCCTCTGAGGGATTTATTTATTTTAGCATGCTAAGAACTTTCTAAGGAAGCACTGTGAAGGATTGATTTTGGTTATGTGCATTCATAGAGACTCTGTTTAGACATTTTAGTATTTTCCCAAACAAAATGGAGCTATGAAGATGATTCAAAACCAGGCCAGCATGCTTGTAGCATTAGGCATTCACTTTCACTTGCTGCAGAGTATTTCTAATGATTAAAAAAGAAAAAAAGAAGAAATCCATAGCAAAAACTTGTAATGATAATTTTAGAAATGTTTAAGCTAAAGATGAAAGAAGACCTACTGGTTCTGTCTTTCTCTTTTAGTGTTGGTTGTTCCCTGCAGGACAGGGTCCTTTTGTGCTTTGCTTGATCCTATCTTAATAGATCGAAAGTGGTAGATGCCATTGTTTCTTTTGAGGAGTTATTCTGGGGTCTAAGAGATGTCAGTCTCTTATACGTATTTCTTTTTCCTGGAACTCATTAAATCTTTTCCCTGTAGTTTCAACCCTTTTGCTTCCATTTGATACAGTCTTTCTGGTTTCCGTTCATCTGGTGTCTGATATTCTTTAGATACATCAGATACGTACTGAGCCTCTCACGCTGTAATAAAGCAGAGTGGGAGGAAAATGTGAGATGGCAAACCTTTTTACATGACATGGATGGTCAGATCGTGGCATGATCAACGGGTTTGTTTCGTGACTGTGTTTCCACGTGTTGTGAGTAGTCTGCTGGCTTTAGCATTCCTCTTTTTCTTTGGTTCTTATCTTCTTAGGATTGCTCCTTTTGTTTTAGCTTTCAGGGTCTGGGGAGTCAGTATAGTGATAGTAGGGAAGGCTGGAGGAAGGCCATGGAAATGAGATGCTTGTCACTCTAAGAAGGTGCTTGAGTGTCATGAGTAATACAGCTGGCAGTAGTTCAGAGTATGGGATACTGAATCAAACACATTTGCCTTGCACTGTAGACAAGCCCTCATTTTCTAATTGTCAGGTTTTCAATGTGACTATAGGTAAGGAGAATTCTGCTGTCATATGTCCTAACAAAACTGTTCAGAGGATTCAGAGGAGAAATTGCTTTAGTAAGTTATTGATAAGGGTGGTTCTTCCCTAAGGCTGATGTTTCTTTGCTGTTGTCCATGTTGCTCCCTTCCCTGTTTCTTGTCTGGGCATTGTCAGTCTCTGTGCTCTGTGGCTCTGCCCACCTTTTGCCACCTTTGTGATGTTTTATTGGAGCATCCTTTAACATTGTATCTTAATAACTGTTGCTCCTCAGATGGAGTGTTTTCACCCATTGACCGTTTTCTTGTCTCTTCCAGTGAGTGCGCTGTGTTCATGTGCAATTCATACGCCTGAGACTGTAATGGGGCAGGTTTAAAGCAGGAGGTTGTCCTCCCACCTTCAAGTGAATCTAGAGCTTTGAAAAAATGCCAGCTTTTCTGTCAGCAGGATCACTGGAGTTCTGGAAGGAAAACACCTGAACCCCTTCCCACTGCTGGTATTTATTGGGCTGAGTCAGGAAAATCACTGCCAAAACCTGTTGCCTCTCACTCCAGGAATGGCAAGGAATTATGCATTTTTTGCTTGTGTTGAAGTGCTAATAGCCAAGCTGCTGTGCAGAAGGAAAGTGCTTTATTATCAAAGGTTTGAGCAACTCTACAAAGTTCCATTCCCATATTCTCCAGATGGTTTTGGTGATTTCTTTATTTTTTGGCCTGACTATTCCATCTCTAAAAAGGAGCAATGTCTCCTAATCTGGGGAATGCATGGTGATGACTTTTTTGCTGGTAACCCAGCTAGCAAGATTGGCTCACATAAGTGTAAGAAAACAGAAGGAGCTCCATCAGCTCTTTTTTTTCCTGTACAAGTATTTAAATGTTAGGCATATGCCTCAGTTAATAATGACTGAGATAACAGAGGAAATCTGAGCAATGTTCCTGGGCCTTGAATTCAGGAGACGAAATGTTATGTACAGGTGTCCACTTCAATTTGAGCAAGTAATGTTCCCCTGCAAGAAAAGGTATCTTCTAACCTGACATTTTCCAGAAGGGATCGACGAAGCTCATGAGTAGCTGGTACTGTGGCTATCTATGAGTATTAGCTTGATGATGTTTTCTTTGTTCACAAAGCCATGTCTTCTCTTCCTGAAAATACTGACTGTGTTCTGCCTTCACAAGGGGAGTTTGGAATAAATTACAAGGGTCCTCCTTTGGAAACATGATGTCCTGAAGTGCTAAAAATTTTGCAGTCATTTGTAATAAATAATGAAAGATTGGCTCCCTCCAAGGTTTTAGGAAAACCCTTCTTGGACTGAGAAGAAAAAGTGTTTCCTATCATTAACATAAGAAACGCAGGTTCTTTACTGGTTTTGTCAGCCATGTTCATAGAGCAATACTTGCAACTGATAAGTGAATACTGAATGACATAGAAGTATGACAGTTGCTCCAGCTAGCTTTAGTCTTTGACAGTGATGCTTGCATGGAACCACAAAAACTACTATTTGAAGTCCCAACAGGGCTCCCAAAGACCTGATAGGATACTTTCACTGTTAAGACTAGGAGTAGTGTAAATGGTTTATCATCTTAAATATCATCACATGAAAATTCTCTTGAGAACCACTGGATATGAAAGGGTGAAATGTCTTTTTTCTCGAGGTATTGTTTATCACAAGCTATAGATTACTTGGTAAGTAATACAAGTTATAGATAACTTGAGAAGCTCAGCAAGAATACAAACTCTGATTCATCCCTAATTTAGTGAGGATTAAACGTAGCATTAGAAATTTGCTCTTGTACATCTCTTAGAGCACTGTACTGTATGTGGGTAACTGCCATTGGCAGATAGATTCTTACTGTTTCTGGAAAACCAGATTTGAGTCACTAGAAAGCAAAGGAAAAGGTTTTCTGATAATCTCACATGATTTCTATACTTGCTTTGTAGCATACATTTGAGTTGTTTAAAGCTACTTTAAAATATGTTTGCTTATCCATCATACATTTACAGTTTTCTTATACAGTGTTGATTTTGGTGCAGATTCAGTTTGTACCTCACAAACCAGGGCAGGGTAGTCCTCTTCCTTTACAAAATTTAATGGGTGGATGAATGCACTCAGAGCCTGACCCTCTTGTTTCTTAATGCAGGGTGTCTTATTCCAGTTGCAGTGTTTTGCTAAACTACTGCTGGAAAATTTCCTTCTGGAATAAACCTTTGCTGCTTTGTGAGCAGGGCTGTGAGTTGACTGCCGTAAATGTCTATCGTAGTACGGCTTCGCTTCTGCTGATCCAAAGTTGCTTCTACAATTTGGCTACCTTTGTCGAAGTTAGAAGTTCCTAAGAACAGGGTTTTATGATGGCAATGCCGACACAACCTGACCTATAGCAGTGAAAATACTGTGCCATTTGAAAGGCTTTTTAATAAGTTCCAACTGAGTTCTCAGTGTGAGGAAAGGGCCATGTGCCATGCTGAGACTTTGCATCCAGCTGTCATGGATTATTGGCTGTTCTACCTGCCCAGCTGGTACTTACAGGCAGGGCAAAAGGTGACTGAGTGGAAGAGATTTCTTAAATGGTTGCTCTCCTGCTTGTGAGGAGAATTGTGTTGTACGTCCTTTATGCCACATGCCTAATTAATGCCTGAATAATAAATACATGAAAATCTCCTCTATTTTGATAGGGCATATTCAGATGGTCATGTTAAAAAACACAGAAGCTGAGAGCAGCACTGAATAGCAGAGAGCTAGTTTAACTACTTAGATGTTTTTAAAAGAAGCCTTATAAAATAAAGTTGATTAAGTAAGAAAGTGAGTTTTACTGAGCTTTCTCCATTTAGTAGGAAGATTTATGAGAATAAAGTAAATGGTGCTCTCAGGAAGCCAAAGTTCCCATAGAATGCAGGAAATCACTTACTTTTTTCCGTAACACTAAAGAGGGTGTTCTGCATTAAAAGACGTATCTGTGAGTCACTGATGTTCTGAGAGAGTGCAGCTGTGATACTAATCCAGACCATTGTAATTTTACTCCCATTTAAAAAAGTAAAATAACCAAAGATGGATTTATGTATGTCTGGCCAATATCTAAACCTGAAGATTCAACCTAGACAATTAATCTGTAATCTTTAAATAATTCTCCCACCTGCTTTCCTCACAGTGCAATGCTTCCAAATAAGGGTTAGAGCTTGCTTCCAACAGGAGTATTTCAAAAGCCTTGTTCTTCTGTTCTGCCATCTGGCAGCTCTTTGTTTCTTTCCTTTGTACTAAAACGCAGTATTTGGTCTGAGAAATTTATTTTGTCAAACAGTTACTGTTTGATTTTTTACTTGGTGCACTTGATGTTGTTGCAGTTGACAGCCACATTCTGTCCCTCATGTCTGACAAAGCGCAAGCACTCCAAGTGAAATGGAAACTCTGATTTAAGATATGTTATTTCAAGCTTGCTTTCAGAATTGCTGTTTCATTAGCAAAATATGACCATAGATTGGTACAGAAACTCCAGAAGATCAAGGTTTGGCTAAAACCATAGCAGTAGCTTTTTCTCTTTGTGTGCCTTCTCTGCTTACATTTAGTGAGTATCACATTAAAGGATTAAATGTGTAGCTTTTAATGCAGTTATATTTTTCAACTTGTTCTCCTATGTAATGATCTTTCTTCTCCTAAAATGTAGATTGGAATCTATTGAACAGCATGAAATCAACAGGCTTGGCAGCTGAGGGTCATCTCTTCTTGGCAAGACCAGGCCCTTGTGTTTAAAGAGAAGTCCTAATATGGATTTTCTAGCCAAGGCAGTCTTGTCATTGAATGAAAGGCTCAAAATTGAAATAATCCCTTAAGAATGTAGACAGATACAAGTCAGGGGATGATTTCTTGAGCTACCATCCTGAGCTGTGTTTAATTCCAGAAAATTTTGAAAAGAATGTTTTTACACTAAAAAAAAAAAATCAAACTTTTTTCAGGTTTCACTTACTCGAGCAACTTATTCTTTTATTTACAAAGATAAGGAATTAAATATCTTAGAACTGGACAGACACACTGTATGTAGCATAGGCAGAGATGAGTTATCCATAGCTTTAGCAGAAAGGACAGGATGAGCTGTCGAGAGTGGCAATTAACCCATCACATGGAACCTAGTATTTGTCTGGGTTATGGTATTATCCATAATAGTAAGGTTCTGATTAGGTGATGATATAAAGAGTAGTTGATGAAATAAGAATATGAGCCAACATTTGTCAAAGTGAGTGTTTGTGTTAATGTGCTTGCCAGGGGACTGGAACCATGACTGCAATTGAATCTTAGAAAGTATTGATGGCAAATAGTTGCAATTCTAATTATAACCTTCCCCTAACTCTGCTTAGATTTTAGCGGCATTTCCACATACCTTTTAGATTTTCAAATGAGACTTTGTACTGTCAGTGTTGAGTTGCCAGCTTTAACAATTTCTTATCACTTCATATTTTAGTATGGATCTTTATTTTCACACGTTCTAGAGAGCTTTTTAATTTTCTTCCTTTAACATCTTCCTTGAACAAAAGTTCGGTGCTGTTTACCTTGATTTCCAATTGTGTAAGACCAGAAGTTGAATGCATCTTTAGTTCATCTACGTTGAATCCTGATTTGCAGTAACAACATGATAGAAGATGAGAGTTTTTAAGCAGTAAGGCGTTTAAAAATTGTCTTGATCTATTCTAAATAAGCCCTAAATTAGCAGGATTAACACAATCGGATCTGTGTTTTACCTGGTAAAGACCCTCTAGGGGATAAAATAGCAGAGAAGAGGGAAAAAGGCATTCATCTAGAATAGCATTTACGTATGTGCCTCGCTCCATGGGATAGAGGGATGTGCTTAAATTAAAATACACTTTAAACACACTTCTTGAATCAGATCCATAGAGGGCAAGACATCCTGGAGTACATGCAATAAAGATTGAAAAATAAGGAGACAATGAAGTCAGGTAAGGAAAGGGAACAGAATTCAGAATCTTTTAAAAGTATGAATAGTGCCAGTTATGGAAAGAACAGCCGGTCATGCCAGTTCATATTTTCAAAGCTCTGATCTGATTTCAGGACATTACGCTTCCGTCTGTCTCTTTCTAATGCGGAAGAAAGTGACTCGTCATTGAAAAACAGTTTGGAGTCGAGGGAAAGGTGCAAACCTGAACTGTAAATCTGACACAACTTGAAGAGATGCACATGATCTTCATCAATACAATTGGTAGGCAAACAGTGCTGTTAATGTTGTATGAGCTGTCAGCTCAGCTTACCAAGTTTGTAGTCTTTATAAGAAGAGTGGCAACATCTTGCTTTACTAAGTAGCTCGTCATGCTTCATTGTAAAAATACCCCTAACATTCACAGGTTGTATTTATCTTTGCTTTTGGAAGCTTCACAATGAGTTTGTACTTTTACAGTTTGTCTTTGAAATAGCACCTTTTTAATTCCCCTGAAACCTTTTAAAATGGACTTGGGTAGCTTTGCCGCTGAATGAAGGTTACCCTGAAGACAGATTTATGATAACTTTGCTTGGTCCCCTTTCACTTTTTGAAGATGTATTACTAATCCCAAGCACACTGGAGCGTAGATTCAAGGCATATTACTTGGTGTTATTCCAGTGCTCTGCTGGTTCCTTATCAGTATCCAAGTATGTGATATCTCTTGAATAAAGGCAGCAGCAAGCATGTGGTTAGCTCTGTAGGTGGTTTCAGGTTGAAGAAGCTGCCTTCTTTCAGGTGGGAAATCAACCTGTCAAGCTGAGTTATGGAAACATGATTAGTTTACTGAGTTCATTAAATGAAAACTTTTGCAGCTCTGGGTTCCCATAGCTCACTGTGTTTGTTACAGTGAAACAATCCAGTTTTTCATTCACTGAGTGGAATACCATGTGTAGACCCAGCGGGAGGACATTCCAGATTCCCCGTTGATTTCCTCTGCCAGAAAGTTCTGTGATCTACTTGGTGTCACATACAGTATGTGTGTTGTCAGTTCTCTTTTGTCTTGCTTTCTTGCTGTTGAGTGTGTGCTCAAACTACCGTTCAGAGAAAATATGGAAGACCAGCATGTAACAATATCTCTCAATCAGACTATTACAGTTGCCTTAAAATATTTTGCTCAGTATAGAATATGTGTATTGGTGTCCACTTAGATATGGGACATTTGCAGTCCAAAAGGGTTGTGTCCCTGCAAGAAATCTTTAACGAAGAATATGGCGCAAGATGTGATAAAGATGCATCTCTGTAGATGCAGATGTTGCCGTCCTTCGCTATTTTGAGCAGCAAAGGGGCTCACCAGCAAGGAACTGGCATTTGGTACCTGTTTACTTTTAACATAAGTTCAGTGCTATTTGCTGCCCCTTTCATATGCATAATTGTGTGAGCACGGTCTGGGAAGTCATTCCTATCAGAAGTTCATGTGCAGTTTTCGTATTTTCCAGTTTGTCATCGGCAGTAGTATTGAAAATAACACCAAAGAAACAAACTCTTTATGCAGTCTTTCAAGGGCACTTTCAAGATGTTTCTCTGACACTGATACCCATTAGAAGTGTGTTGTCTTCATTCCATTTTGTGTCTCTTCAAAATCATCCCTTAAAAGGTTTACAAAGAGGGGCAGAGTGCTTTCCATTCTTATTTATTTATATGTTTGTAGCCAGAAGGAGTGGCCTTCTTCCTAATGAAAGGTACCATCTTCAGTTAAGCTGAAAGTGACCATTTCTAACTTAAAAGCAAACTGCTATCACTCAGATATAGATTCTTCTCTGCGCAGTAAGCAATATGCTTAAAAGGTTGTGCAGTCCTGGATAAGACAGAGCTGCACTCTGATTGTCTTCCAGGGAGAAGATGGAAAAGGCCAAGGAGGTACAATTGCTGTTCCGTAATGTTTACCACTATAGTACCAGATAACACCAAATTTATAAAAGAAGCATCATTAATTAATTTTATACCTTCCTTTTAAGCGGCTGTCCATAGATAATTGTTTAAGGACTTAAAGATTTGTTTCATAAATGCCTAGGCTAAATGGAGCTGAATATTCAGAGAAAAGGCTCAGTTTGCTCCATATTCAGTGAAATAACCTGGTGTGTGTCATGGTTTAACCATGGTTTATCCTTCTGGATAACTCCCCCCAGTTTCTACACTGGGCATGACGTGCTGTGGTATGGATTACCCCTTTGCCTAGTTTGGGTCAGGTGTCCTATCTCTGCATCCTCCCAGCTTCTTGTGCTCCTCCTTACTGGCAGAGCATGGGAAGCTGAAATGCCCTGGATGAGGGTAAGTGCTGCTGAGCAACAGTTAAGCAATCTGTGTGTTATTGGCTTTGTTCTCACACTAAATGTGAAACAGCACTGCATCACCTACTAGGAAGGAGGAAAATAACAGTTACAATTGAACCCAGGACAGTGCGTCCAATAGTTGCGTGCATAGTGATCTTGACCAAGTGACATCCCACTGTTTCTTAAATGGGGCAATACATCTTGAGTCTAACCCCTTTCAAATCAAAATAAGTTTCTTGATGATACTGCTGATTTGAAGATGTAAATTACTTTATGTTTCTACCTTATTCTTATATTTGAGAATTAGGAAATGAATTATCAAATTCCTTAAGGAAAACTTTTTTCTCTCCTTGGTAGGTACTATGTGGAGTTAATAAAACCCCCAACAGCTAATAAGACAAGAACTACAAATCTAGGTATCTGAACCTAGATCTATCAGGTTTGATATCACAATATAGGTATTGTGATCTATCCCTTGAAAAGTACATGACAGACTAAAAAAGTCTTAAGGTTTTATCTATGGTGTTTACCTAAGCTAAATGCATGAAGCAGCATTAAGTGCATCACTTTTACTCATGTTATTCATTATTCAGTCTCTGGGAACCCTCTGGAATTCTTTCAGTATAACGTTGTATTTCACAAAAGTGTTGTTAAGTTGTTTGTGAGAAATTGAGATAAATAGGTTTGGAAAGTAGGGGCCTTTTTGCACAGTCCAAGAGTAAGTGCTGCATTAGACAGTGTGTATGCATCCTCATGACAGCGGTGTAGGGAGAGCTTCTCAGATTTAATACTAGATCAATATGAAGGCTGCTAGGGTCTGGTGAAGCAAACTGGGGACACATTGTCGTCTTATCAGTGCTGCCTGTTGTACAGCTCATACGAATCAAAGCACTTCAGCGGCGACAAGTGATGTTTCTATTCCTATCGATCTCAGTTGAGTGAAGTATCCTGGAGGGACCGATTATTTTTCAGTGTCAGATGTCCTATGATTGGGTTTCAGACACATTACAAGCCCCATCAGTGCAGCTGTTAGAAGTGGTTAGAGTTTATGTTGATACCTGTCTACCTGTGCAGTTGCGTTGTGTGATGCACACGTGCTAGGAAAACAGCAAAGTGCTGAGTGGTTTTTATCCAGCTGATCAGTAATCTGAAAGAGGAACCAAATAAAACTGTGTATTGGGTAGAAGCCACAAGTGTATTTGCAGTGTTGGTGAGCCTCTCCTCTCGGTTCCTCCAGGTGGCCTGAAGGCAGATGTGCTACATGCAGCCAACAGAGCCAGATTTTGACAAGTTTAAAGGTACAGCCCCAAAAGCAGCTCATGCAAATTGATGATGAAAATTAAAGATGGGAAATAGTGAAGCTGTGTGAGTTTTGGAAGCAGTATGCTGGCTTGTATCACATGGGCATTTCATTGGACAGTACTTTTTCAGAAGAGGTCTTCTGGCTTTTCGTGTTCTTCTAGACCAGTTAGTAAACTCCTTCAGATTTTAAGTAGATAAGTGAGTATACCTCCTCCAGAACGTCTTCCAGCAGATTAACCTCCAAAGATCAACTGGCCTCGCCATTACAGGAATTTAGGCGTAGTTGGGGTTTTTTCCTGGGATGGGAATATATCCCAAACCAGACATCATTTCAGCTGATTTTTCTCTTTTTCAAACAAAAAATTAATTAAACCAGCAACTTGAATAAAAAACTTGCTGGAACTGTTCGTTATTTTCAGCACTCTAACATAGCTGATTGTATGGGATTCCAGTTTTGCTGTTGGAATTCCTTGCAGCTACAGCAGAAGATGAAGGCAGCTAGGCACTTGTGCTCATTGCATCAGCTTTGAAGAAGTTTAGCCAGTGGGGATTGAGTTTATAACTCGCAGAGCATAAGAAGTCTCTAACTGAATATTTGTCTTTTGTCTTAATATATTAACAGTTGGAATTGCTACCTGCAATTTTGATGTTCATTTTTTGTTGTTTTGACAAGGAACACTATTGAGTGTTGTAATGTGCTGGTGTAGAAGACAGGAAGGTTTGATTTTGTTTTCCTGCTTGGTGACAGCAATGAGGAACGGAGTCCTATATTTATTGAAAGTTTTAGATAATATTCTATGGATGAGATCAGTGAAATTTTCCTATACCGGTGGGGTTCAAATGGAGATCAGCTGAAAAACAAAAACGATTATCCAGTTTTATGTCTATTTGCTTTTTGGCGGCGCCCATGAGCATTGTTATCTGAAGTGTTAATAAGTTCTGCATCATAAGTCCTCTTGAGAATGAGAAATTTGCCTGACTTTTTCATGGTGGTGTTAGTCCACCGGCTAACCAACCAATACCAGGCAGTGTGAAAATACCAGATCTATTGTTCATGATCATTCTGCTCAGTCATCTGCCTCTTAAGTTGTTAAGATTTTCATTCACCGTAAATCCTGATTTAAGGAAAATTAAAGGAAAAGAAAATCATTATTAACCTGAAGATACCTAGGGGGGACTGTGATGTTCACATAGCATTGATTTTATATCATGATTAACTCATGGAAAAAGAGATTGAAGAGTAGACGCTGACAGTATTTTATGTGCTTTGCATTCATTTTGCACTGGTTTCAATTGGGTTGTGTCATACAGGACAAGAAATCCAGCTGAGACACTACCAGCACTAGGCAGAAATTGTCCTGCAGCACACAGTTTTGGAAAGTGATATATGCTCAACTGATAGTCATATGTTGTGCAAGTTTTACAATAGCTGAACTGGAGTGTTTGATTGACACCATTTCTTCTTCACTCCTTATCGTTGGAATTGCATGTAGGAACTGTTGAATTTCAAGCATATGTGGACATCTGTCACAGTAAATCTATTTTTGAACAAAGCTTCTGTGCCAAAACTATACAAAATTCTGTCAAAGCATATTTCTCTTAAGTTAAATGGTCTGTACTGTTAATAATGACGGGTTTGATGGGTGGCAGTGGTAAGAGACATTATTTACTTACTGATTTTGTGCTAGCCCTTTAATTCTCCTGGAAACTTGTATTAAGTGCATATGTTGTCTGGCTATTTTCTACTTGCAACAAGCTATTTTTTGTAAGATATTCAAACATCTGAAATTGGGCTGTTGGCAGTGGTTAGTGTAGTTAGCTTTGAGCGCCTCCAGAAACCCAATTTTAGCTCTAGCACATAGAAGTGATAAAGAGGAGAAGGCAGTGAAAAGATAAGTTGCAGCTGGCAAGTGGAAATAGAGGCTTCTTGGCTCCCGTGCTCCAGCTTTGACTTAGTGCATAACCTTAGACACATTACTCATCTGCATGGTGTCTCAGCTTCCACAGATTACAGTAAGACCAATACCCCCTTGTAGAAATGTCTCTAAGACACATAGATGAAAAGTGACAGAAAAGGCGAATTAATATTACTTATACTCTTCCTATTTTCTTCTCTCTGGTCTTGCTGAAGGTTTTAAAGCCTCATCCCATCCCCGGGATGCTTTCCATGCAAGGCATCCTGTGCTACTTATATGTGATTCTGTCTTCAGTGCAACAGCCCTTTATGATGGCCTCTTTGTTCTCTACCAACAAAGAACTAAAACCGTTGCTTCTTCACTGATGTTTTGCAGTAATGACTCAAATCATTGTGTCTCTGAGATCCATTAAAATTTATTTGCCTTAAAATATCTATTGAGGCAGTTGAAGCAGGTTTTTGTCAGCAAATTACTGTAGATAAGCTATCACCCTGTTGATACCCTGAATAAAAACTTTTATTCCTCTGACGTGTTTTGTGCGAGATTCTAACTAAAAGTCTGTCCTTGGTGATGGTTTTGGGGAAAACTATTTATTATGGCTATCTAGATGGTGGATGCTATAACGGCTTCATTACATCTTGCATTTCTAAGTTTCCTTTTTAAATGTGAGAAGTAATAGTCTCATGGATACATCTCTGAGGTTTGTGCGGTTGAATTGCTATCTCTGTTAGATCCTTTTTAGAGCTGAATCCCCCTGTTTCTTCCTCAGTTCTCTCTCTGTGGTACCAAGCTCTTGTGTCTGATGGATAACAATGGCTTCAACATTAATTGTGGTGTGAGTGAATTCCTTTTAACGTTAAGTGTAATGATGAGACGTTTCCTTTCTCTATTTTTGCTTTTTCTGTAGACGTGTGAACATATTCTTAGCACAAGTGGTGTGTATGAAATGCAAATGTGGCAGTTGTCCTGGCACTCACTACCTTACATATGAGTTCTTCAAATGGGTGTGATTCTAGGGAGAGCTATGACTGTGCAGGTGTTATGTGGATTTTTCAGAAGCCAAAATGTTGAGGTATTTGCTCATGAGAAATCATTCTTCTGACTTCAAATTGAGATGAATTAGAGATTTTCAAACTATGTTTGTATGATTTTCCATAAACCATCTTTATTCTCTACAACACGTTTGGCATGACACTTGCATTATTCAGTAGAGGTCAAAAGACTCTACCTGTGAGAAAAATAATGGTTTTTTATTCCTTACAAGATCTCAATGTCTTGAATTGACAGCTTTGATGCTTTAGCTCTGACAGGAGTAGCCAAGCCTTTTGCTTTTCCTAGACCTGATCAATACAAGTATATGGTGTTAGATTACAGGTTAAGGAGTGACCTCCCAGATTAAATAATTGGGCATGAACTCAGTTTTAAGAAGCTGTTAATTGCATGGAATAGGATGGTTGCCTCACTGGGTAGAGGGCTGAAGGGAGATCCGAATGGAATTGTGCATAGTACATGCCCAAACTCTAGCTCTGCAACACGAGAAATGCACATCTTTCTCAAAACTTTGTCTGTGCCTAACCCTTACTAGGGAACCGGTGAGGTATGCCAGGATCCTCTCCTTTGCAACAGGAGCTAAGCAGTGTCAGAGAATCTGCTCTTGAAGGGGCAAAGGATCCAGTATGGGTGTACTTTTGCAGATTTGCATCCTTCTGAAGGAGGCAATACTCAAAACCCGGTCAAAAGTCTCCGAGTTGCCCTGATTAAATTACAGTGATAACACAGGTTTCTAAACTATCTCAGATTATAAATATGATTGTACCTACTAGAGCATGCTCGTGTTTGATACGCTTGCATGAATGCAAAGAGGCTTACAAAAGCTGTATTTAGTAGCAAACTGTAGGACATTATTTCAGGCTTTTGATACTAGACCAATGTTCAATACAGATGTAGGTCTTTGACGCTGGAATTGCAGCAAGTGCAAGTTTATGTCTCCATTTTTTCTACAATAAATGGTACTAGTGCAAACATTCGTTAATATAATGGTGCCCATCGTATAAAGACCACTGTGTTTTCCTGCATATGAGCACTTAAGTACAGTAGACTTCATATTCTCTGTAGCTATTTAAGATCGTCTATGAAAAGGGCTGTAAATGCCAACGTGATACAGCACCATAGTACTTCACTTGTGTCACAGAAGGCATGTTACCAGTTAAATATCTAACCTACCCAGAAATCATATTTGGCATCCAATTAGGCAGATGTTTAGAATGAAAAGCATATTATGAATGAGATGCCTCTTGCTGTGTGACAGGCTTTGAAAAATATGTCAGTAATTAGTGGAAAAAAAATGCTATTGATTCATATATCTGATGAAGGATGATGTTTTGATATTAGAGTATGTATGTGTCAGTGTGTGTGCATAGTATAGTTTAAGACCTGTGGCAGTGCAGTGGTAATAGAGACCTGAGTGAAGAGAAAAAGGAAGTACAATTCAGAGGTTTTGTGGGGGTCTTTTTCTTAACATTTATTGTTTCATTCCTTTCAACAGCGAACCCTTTTTCTTTCTTCCTCAGCATCAAAGGCTGTAATGTTACTGCACTGTGTGATTTGTTGCATTGGCAGCCTCGCGGCTGTAATGAGTGAAGGACCAGCAGTGCAGCGCGCTTTATCTGCTCACTAGACTACATCAATATGGAATGGGTGTATTTAGGTTACTGTTTAGTGGGATTTTCAGTGGCTGAAATGGGTGAAACTCTCTTTTAATGGCTGATACTTAGTTGGAACATTGACTCTTTTTCCATGGAGTTGTCATTGTGTGCCTTTTCCCAAGAAGACGGTGTTGGTTAAAAAAATAAACTTCCCCAAAGTAGCTCACCATGCCATAGATTATTTTGAAAGTGATCTCTCTGCAGTCTCCTACAGGAGGGAGGGCTGTTGATCTGATCTCTCTGTGGACATGCAAAGCACCCCACACGCATACCACAGGGGTGGTATCACACAGGTATACATGCAGCAGCAGAACCCGAGATGCAAGTTGTGATGTTTTCAAAGCCTTGCTCCAGCTGACCCTTCAGAGAACACAGGGGCTTTCTGATGTAAATATTTGGTGGAAAATTAATGCCTCAGCAGAAACATCAGAAGACTTTTCATTGTATCACATGGCATCAAGAGGTCTGTAGTAGTGTCTACCACTGACTTTTGGTATGAACTAAGAAGAAGCTTTTAACCTCTTATTTTAAAGTGTTTATAAAAATACGGTTATGGTTACCTACCTATCGTCTTGGAAAGGTAACTCTTAGAAAGAATTTAAGAGATTTTAATACATAAAAAAGAAAAGGATGTGCCTGTGCTGAACTGTGAGTCTTGTTTGGTTTGCTGTCATAAGAGGTTTTATTTTCCTCCTTAAAGGCAACCTTGCCTTTACAAAGCTAACTATGTAATCAATTTCTCTTATTAAAAAGGGTATGGGCAGAGGGTAGGAAGTCACTGAGAAACTGAGAATGGATTATTGCCATCTGTGCAATATACAGACTGCACTTTTTTCACGTAGAGCTGTAGGAAGACATACATGGCAATATAGGTATAACTCTATGCAAAAAGGTATAGCAGCTGCTGCTTAGAAATTGTATTCCAGAGCTCAGTTACACCACAAAAATATATTTTCATATAGAAACTTTAATTATGATAAATCTCTGCTCTGAATGGAAGTCTTTAACTTTTTAATACGAAACTAAACACTTTGAGCTGGAAAAAGAAAAATTTTTCAATTAATACAGAAAGTCTTGATTAGAAAATGTTATTTTGTAACTGTAATATGAATTGTTTTGATTTTCAGTGTTGGGCTGCCTGTGTAGATAGACTGCATCTTATTAAAGCACTGTGTTGTTTAAGGTATTTTTTGACCCTGAAAGTTCCTCATTAGAGTAGTGTTCCAAACAGCTCTGAATGAAGCGGTGGGTTTAACCTCACTTTTCTCTCACCTATACCTTTTGTTTGGTCTTGAGGGGAGAGGTTAGTTTGTGCTACTTTATGTTAAGCTTTGTCTTGCAGAAATTAGGAGCTTCTCCCTGCACACGCAGAATTACCTTCTCAGAAATGTTTTGTCTGCTTGGGCTGCCAAGTGTGTCAGGGAAATAACACATTTATGCCCAAAAAGCATTTTATATGGAAGGCTTTCTTTTATGTAAGGCTCTGCGTTATCCCCAAGCAAATCTGAATTCCAGATATTAATGAACTGATCCTGTAATTAATTGAAGTCACATTTTCTTGGGGGGGGGGGGCGCTGTAGGGTTCTTTTCTGTGCCTGAGTATAATTTACAACACTTTATTTGTCAATTTTTTAAAACATATTTCAGCATTTCTGGGTATATTTGTATGATCAAATGGGTTTGATAAAGTTATTTTGTATAAAAGGATAATGTCTTCCCTGAAAGTTCAACTTCGGGCCATGGGAATTTTGTGATGCTTTTGCTTTTTAAGGAGTACAATGTGTGATAGAATGTAGTGTACCAGTGCAAGTTTTTGCTTTGGAAGCTAAATTTTTGGAAGCCTGGCTGATTTTCTGTGAGCAGGGATGCTGTGCATTTCTGTAACTGTGCAAAGTGATAAAAAAGCATAAGGCATATATCCGTTTTGCATCATCCATGAGAATATCCAGTTTGTAGCATCTGACCATGGTAAGTGAACGCAATTCGTCGCATGAAGGTTAGTAGAGTTAAAATAAACTATTTCTTGTGAAAGTTAGTAGCTTAACAAGCACCTTATGCAAAACAAGAGGTTTACCACAGATAAATTCCTTCATTATTAGGAAAAAGTGACACAATTTCTTGGAGGGCTCTGAAGGTCTTATTTCAAAGGCAGTAAAAAGGATGAAACCACATGGCGCGCTCCGAGACTCAGTCTTGAGTCGGCGCTGACGATGGACTCCTTTTGTTGTTGTTGATTTTGTAGTGAGTTATTTGGGAGGCAAAATATTTGGCACAGTGAGCCAAATCAAAGCCCTAGCTCCCGTGGTATGAATAGTTACCTTTAGCAGTTTATGTCTACTGTTCAGTTATGAGTACATAGTTCTGAGAAGACAAACCCTCACCTTTCCCGATGGAGGGTGCGTTTGCAAACTTCCAAATTATACAAGAAACTTCTTCCTTTAGCATTCCTGAGGCATGCGGGGGAAGCCTGGCTTGGAGAAAAATCATAATGCTCTAAACCCACCGAACCTAATTGTGTTGAACAGCTTGATGCGTATGCTGAGGTGCTTAAGGGAAATTAATAAATGCATCTCTAGTCCTGAACGCAAGCCCAGGCCTAGAAGAAAAGGGGAGGAAAGAAGAGAATTTTTTGTACAGGATATATTTGAATAATGAGATACGTACAAGATTGCGCAGCGCAGATAACCTTTTAGGCAATTTAGGTACTTAGGCTGAAGAGCTATTATTAAGCCACTGAGGACCTTGAAGTGCAATGTTGCATGAGATTATGTGCAAGGATCGTTTTCCGCACTTTATAACTCTGTCGCTTACTGACAGAAAAAGAAAGGAACTTTGTTGTGCGTGGCTGAAAGTTTAGGCTGATTTATGTGACACTGATGCCCAACTGGCATGATATATGAAAACATCTCTTCTCCTGATGAACTTCTTGTTGTTTTGCTAGAGGTGTGATGTATTTTGAGCAGGTTTACAATCTGCCCTATCACAGTTTCAGTGCCCAGACAGTGGAGATAAATTGGAGATGGCTGGCAGTGAAATCCTAACAAATGTGCTGACATCCCAGCTGAACCACAGGCATCTGGTTTGATTGATTTTTAGGTTAATTTAATTTTTTTGTCATTTTGGTCCTTCTGTGGATGCAGAGGCTTGCTGTCACTTGAGGTTCCTCTGCTCTGTAAACCTCTGATGAGCATTTTTAGTTGAGGTACGCAGAAATCAATCAGTGCTCTTCTCACTCAGCAGTAACGCTTCTCTTAAAAACTTTGCTAGCTTTGTCTCATTATTGTGTGCAATAGGCTGGAAGGCTGGACAGCTTTTTGGTGTTGTATGATCTCAGATGCTGTAATACATAGTCAGCATTTTCTCATCTGTTCTCCTCTAGTATAATTATAAAGCCTTTGCAGCCTGCACCATCGCTTCTTTTCAACTTTGTTTAGTCAGGCCTATTTCTGAAACTAAATAAAAGAGAAGGAACTGAAGAATTAATACTGGCACCTGCCAGTGCTTGAGTTAATGAGCTATATGAAGGAAAGCCTTGTGAAATTTCCTCTTTTTTTTCCTTCCGTTTTAATTACTCTGGTTATCCTATAGCACCGGTCAGCACTCAAAGTAGTGTTATTTGCCAAAAGAAAGCCCCATAAAAAGAGCTACTTCCACATGTCATTTCAGCCCTTACATTTTTCGTACCATCTGATGCAAATAAGGAGAAAGCCTAAGCCTGGAATTTCTGCCTCTTAAAAAACGAAGAGCTTTAGCGTGAGACATTTCTCCACTGTATGTTGAGCCGGGAACTGAGAAGGCGGTAACTGACCCTCCAGTTTTTAACTGACCCTCTTCATTACAGCTACCTGACTCTGTAGATACATGCTTGTGACCATCTCAACATAACACTTTATTTGTGCTGGGTCCTGTTTTGGGCTATTGTATAGAAAGGGATATTTGAACCCCAATTTGAACGCAGGATCCAGCTAAGCCGATTTGGAAGGGTCAAGTCTTGCAGTGCTGATGTTCTGAGTATTTAGCAGCAGCTTTGTAAGATGCAGAGTTTTTCTTTGTGTTTTTCTTTGTTTGGTCTTTTTTCATATGATTAGTATTTGAGATGAAATGGTTAAATGACACATGGTGAGATGAGCTTCATTTCTGTCTTGCTGAACATCTATGCTGTATTTTTGCATAGGCTGTATGGTAAAAAGTGGCAACTGGTTACTGTTCTGTGCAGGTTAGTGACTCCCATCAAAATGTTTTGCCTGTTTCATTTAGGCATTCAGTTGCCACAACTTTTTGAAAGTCCAAGCACTCTATCTGTGAAGCCTTTGACTGAAATAATGCCTCAGCATGTGAGGGTGAAACTGAGAATGGTGTGCTGAGCATTCCCGAGGAAAAGGGGAGTGTCACCTTGGGAAAGGTGACATGGGAAACAAGAAATGTCTAAAGAGATTTTGTCCAGATATTTGTCAGATAGTGGCTTCATCAGTCCAAAGGCCGTGCAAACAGTGAAACAGCAGTCTCAAGAGGATGCTACTTACTAGCAGGAGAAAACTGCCTAATTAAAGACAGATATTATAGTAGAGAGTGTTAAAGTGTCAAAATGATTGTTTATGTGAATTGCCAGCAGGTCCCTGCTGTACTCTTCATAAATATCAAATAAACAATACTTTTGTCTTAAAACAC
>JAOEHX010072963.1:0-13904 GCA_025448015.1 Bolborhynchus lineola | reverse complement strand
ACCAGGGATTTTTGAACAAACAACAAAGAACTAACATGCACGAAGAAAGGGAAGACAACAAAGGAAATAGACATTTTCCTCCCATAGACACAAATCATCATGCATTTTCTAGTCCCAGAGGATGAAAGAAACCATCTGCATTGCCAGCAGAACATGAAATTTTAAAATTTCACAACTTGTTTCAGCTGCAATCTTGTGTGGGACATACAGAGCTCAAAGAGGAATAACTGCACTGAACTACGCCTCTTCCCAAGCTTTACCAACATTAGAAAAATATTACATATCCATATATATCTATATTCCCCTTTTCATTGTTTTCTAAGCTTTCTATGTATCTTAGCTCAAACAAGTGAGCTTCAGGTGCATTCTTGTTTTACTACAGCCTGATACAGAAGACATTATTATTATGCTGTAAAACCTTACTGTGCTTCTCTATCACAAGATGAGAAGAAAATTAAAAAGAAAATATTAACTTGTCAAATACCTTTAAAATAACTGCAGCTGGAAAGTCAGAATTCATCCTCCAAAAGCTATGAAAATCTTAACTAGATAGCAGCTGATTCAGATTTCTAACCTCCTAAAATGCTCAATCAGAATAGGTTAATTTTTAAATCAAAAAGAATTTGGATTATTCCCTTTAATCTACATCAAATCACATAAAAGGCAATAAAAAACTATCCTGATAACAGAAATCCTATCCTTTAATCTCCACCTAACTGTACTATCAAGATTACTGTATCTGCAATGATTTTGCTGTATCTGTCAAAAACCATGTGCCTCTCCAACTTTAAATACACTATCGATAGGGAAGCTGTAGCCATTGTCACCATTATAATAGAGTATTTCCTGTTTTTTCTGAACGCTAGCAAGGTTTTTCCAGTGAGTACAAGCTCATCAGAAAAAAAACCCCAAATAATAAAGCCAAAATTCCAAACAGATCACATTAGCACAAATTTAAGTCTTGCTTTGCACACACTTAATCTCATTCTACATAGTTGATCTTATAAAAGATACAGTATGTTTTCATTTATCAACCCAGCAGATTCAATTATCTTTAACAGCTTCTTCAGAAACCCACATCCACATCAAGGTCTTTCAAAAAAGAAACCAAAAAACACTCCAAACAACCAAAACCCACCCAGTAAGATAAAAGGTGAAATCCTTTTCTGTATCACTACCTTCCCACACCAACTAAGATGATTATCCGAGATATCTAGCCTTAATCCATCCAAGATACAGCAAGGTCTTTCATTAGTGTTTCAGAAGGAAAGCTAACTCAGTGTAAATACACACCAGGCAAACACACTGCCCTAGGCTCTTAAAACAGTCAAAACCAAATTAACATAGAGATGGTGTAAATTAATCCTTGCTCACTCACTAAGCTAAATATACCTTACTTCAATACATAGCCTGACAAGTTGAGGCAGAAACAGGAGTATAACAATTCAGAGTTATTGCTCTGTAAAACAAGGTTCACCTAAAAGATGCACTTTACATTAGGCATTCCAAAAAAAACCCCAAATAAGTATCAAAGAAGCGTATTGTCTGTGTTGAAAGCTTAGCACAGCTCTTACCCTCAAAGGCCTTCCCCTTGTTTCATTACCGCTAACAACAGGAACGAATTGGCTAATAAGCTGTCTTTCCTTGGCTGCCTAGGAGACTGCCAAAGGGCAAATGTGGATTTCTACTAGGAAGACCTTTCAATGTCTGCACTTGGTGGGGATCATCCACAGAAAGAATAAACTGCTGGAGAGAAACAACATCCCCGTATAAAATAAAAGGAGAGAAAACTAACTAGAGAAAGCTAATTTTAAAACTGCAGAAAGATTCAGAATGCGGTAAAAGAGACACAGAATATATACATATATATATACATGGAATAAGGAAAAACAAAGTGTGCCACGTAGTGAGGACCTGTATTATTTCATAACGATTACTTTGCACCATTTGCTCACATAAATCAAGAACAGCTTTGACAAAAATATGTAAGTATGAAAATAAGGAAAACAATCATACTAGTTCCGAGCATTTCAAAATATTTTTCTGAAGGAAGTCTTGCTGGAATGAAGGTCAAATTGTAATTGTAACAATATTCTACATCAAGAAAAACGTACAAGGCCGATGAGAACATGTGGAAAAGCATGGGCTGCGGCAGAACTGGACTCAAGACTTCCCCTGAACTCCTTTAACTTGTATCTTCTTCAGTTACAAGTCTCATTGGAGCTACTAGGGCCCTGTCATGGTGTGGCACTGAGGTCCGCACTGACATTACCAACCCACACCAGTTTCTCTTGCTCATGCTACACCAGGCATCCTTCACCATCAGAGACAGCACTTCATATTTGCTGTTTGGCATTTCTTTTGGGGTATGAGAGTAGTATACTCAACTGGTCAACAAACCAGAAGTCTCTTTTAATTTTAACATGGCATTCCCTGGGGTTATCTCTCTGAGTGAGAGAGAATAACAACACACTTATGGGCTTGGTCCTTCGGCCAGATTCTCTCTTCTCACTTCCGCCTGAGTTGCTTTCTGATCCCCCAGGCTTCTCCACAGCTGGGTGTCAGATAATTTTGGCTGGGAGTTGTACTTGCACAGTTGGTACCACCTGCTGTAAATTCTTCAGTCCTTGTTATCTCTGCAGCAGCTCTTGGCCTTTGGAAAGCTAATTCAGTGAAGAAAGTGGCAGGGACAGTTTGTGCTTGATGTTTAAACTGCAAATTTGTTTTCCAGCAACTCTCAAGACTGATAGTTTGGATTATATTTTAAGAACTCACAGCATGACACAATGAACTATCAACTCCAACTGCTGATACCATTTAAAGAAGGCTGAACTCTCTGCTGTTAAGTTGGATGATGAGTGGTATAAATACAGCGTTATGCCAAAGAATGCAATGGAATTACTTTACCCGCAGGTGACAGAGCTATCCTGAGGTTGTGTAAATAAGAGAATAAAAGTTCAGTGTGCCTCTTCATATAGATAAAAAACGAGCTATTAGGCCCAAGGAAGTCTCTAGTATTTTTCTGTTTACCCCACTACTCACAACAGTCAGCATTTTTAGGAGCACATGTTTCTGGTACTCAGGACACCATCAGTCAAGTAATGGGGGAGGTAACAAGCTAGTAGTTGTACTGGTTACAGAAACAGCTGAATTTATGTTACTGTATTTAAACTTAAACTCACTGCAGTTTCAAGACTTTAACATTTCACAGGAATTAATCCGTTTACCATCAAAAAGTGCACTCAGATTGCTGCAGCCAGGAGACAGGGGTGTGGATCCAAACCAGAGATGCCGATACGTAATTACAGTTAAAATAATCTGAATTTGATCCTTGTGCTAATTTTCACAAGTCAAATCCATTGCTGCTCCAAAAACAGATCTGGACAGGTCAAATTTGAAGAAAGCTCTACACTCACTTTGCTGTACACATAAGCAGACTAATTTTTATTGCTATGTGGTCTTTATACATGGTAGTCATCGAATGAAGAAAAGAAAGCTAACTGTCTTTTCGATATCTTTAACCTGCAAGAAAAAATAGCAGTTTTGTGCTAGTATGAGAAAAATTACCATTTGTTTTCTACCTTTCCTTTCCCTTACTCTCTGCCATGTCCAAGATAAAAGCTTAATCCAAAGCACTGAAATGTGAAATAGGGAAAGTATTTTTAGGTTGCATGCATTTTGCCCTTCTTCTCTGGAAAGCAAACAACAACAGAAGTTCATACTTGTTCTCAGTTATGAGCAAGAATAAACCAGGACTTCATAACAGGGTTATGTGGCATTTAACAGATACTATCTGATCTCTCCTGAAAACACTTCATGATTTATTAAATCACAATTATGTATTCAAAGATCATTAAGTAGCAGTAGTCATATATACCTAGGATAACACACGCATAGTGCCTGGGTAATGTGTATTTTACTAATCAGGTCTCATCAAATATGTAAATATAAATTCTCAGAGAAAACACACATCATATGGTTTAAGCCAGCCATGTGTTACCAAGATAATTTTGAAAATCTACTTCTGCACTTGAATTCATAGAATCTTTGCAACTTTTCCTTGTCCTCTGCAAAATACGCATTTTTCTACTTCTCATCTCTCAGTTTTATGTGCATTTAGAGATGCCCTAGTTCAAAATCTTTCCTTGCCTAAATTGGTGGGGTCTTTAAAACTTCTTAAAGAATTTAATAGGTCTGGAAACTCTTAGTAGGCTACTAAATCCCCCTGTAAATCCTGGCAAATTCCCAGACTGCCTATTCTCACAGGGATACATGGCCTAATTACAAATCCATTAAATACTGTGAGTTCAAGGGTCTGCTTTAACCCTGAATTATCTGATCCACCTCACACTAATAGCTTCAAAGAAACAGAGAAGAGTAAAAAAGGACCAAGCCAACAGGAAACTAAAGTGAAAATAGGACCAGAGAGTAAGCAAACTAAAAACAGGAGAAAGGTAAATGGCAATCAAAAAAGACTAAGTAAGCAGTAAGAGAAAGAACACTCCAAGATGAAGGGAATACGACTTTCTACTAAAGGGAAAAAAGAACACTGCTTGTATTGTATAAGCTCTCTCTTAGCTGAGTGCAATAAACTAAGAAAAGAAGTTAAGATGTCACTCCACTTCTCACGGTGACAGACAGGACCAGACCTGACTCTGCTGTTTCAGCAGGGGCCACAGCCAGTCACTGCACATCAGCAGGCAACACTACAGAACTCCACCTAGCAGAGGCTGATAATGCCTTTTAAGCTGAATGTAGAACAGGTATTTGCTTTTCTTATATATTTTTACTTTTATGTATGCTTAGACATCTGCAACTGTAGTTTATGCAACTAAGTACCACACACAAGCACCTAACTAGATGGCCGATTTTCTCGGGGCAGAAAGATGCGCTTGGGCTTGATCTCATTGATAAAAGTTACTAGAAGATTTGCCACAGGGTCTAGTGAAGGCAAGACAAGACTTCACCAAGACAACCAATATGACTTGGTCTCCCATTTTCAGATATATACATACAGCTTTGCCCTTTCATATTTTAAGGTAGAAAAAATAACCTAACCATTAGGAAAAACTATTAGTTTTCTCTCCCGGTTTCTCTCACTACTATTCAAAGTGACCAAAGGATGGTTCAGAACAGGACAACTCTCACATTGCTCTGACAGTCCAGTGTCAGGGGGGTTTTTTCCTCACCATTTTCTATACAGTAGTTGTGTTATGCAAGCCACGTACTTTGTTATTTGGGGTTAAGAAAAGACCAAAAAGAGACATTTAAGTCATGGACTTTGTTCAAATTATCTCATTGTCCAGGGACATGGAGCCAGCTTATCTGTAACATTGAAACAGAACTTATTTTTCCTGCAGTCTATTTGCTTACGTCATTTGGATGGCAAAAAGAAACTCTGATCTAGGGTGAAGCAGGAAGAAAGAACAGAAAAATGTGACTGCTAACCTGCCACTATGCCAGGCAAGGTGGTATTACTTACTGCTTAGTTAAGTTGTGGCTGGTTGTTTTCCAGTGACCCAACCATCACTTACAAATATTTTAAATCTGTCATCCTAAATTTAGATGTTTCTTTCGTCTTATTTTGAGTATCTTCCAGCCTTAATAATCTTCTTGATTATAACTGTACTCAACACTCACAGCAAACATGGCCTTCAGTGTTCAGCATATTTCTTAGGCTTGCAGTACATCAGTGGCTTGTTGTTTTAACAGAATATGACAATGAAAAGAATCCTAGCCTTCGGCATGGTATAACCTCATTAGTGGCTGTACCAGTCTTGACATTTTTCCAAGCTACTAAGAAAACACATACTTTCAGATCTGTTCTTCACAGAGTTTGTTTCTCCTAATAAAGGTCCCCTCTTCTATCAACAGTCTTATGTGGTCAACACGCAATACAGACAAGCAGTATTTTGGCAGCATGCTATCTTGCACGTAACTCCCACACAGCATTGCTATGCCCTATTATTTATGTATAGTTAATAAATAATTTGATATTCTGAATAATTCAATAATTCAAGTGCTGTTGGACAGGATGCTCAAATTTGTGCATATGAAATAAAGACATAGAAGACAGGCAAGTAATAAAAAAAAAAAAAAGACATCCCTTTAATTCACTGAAATAATTAATACTTTTTCTTCTTTGCTGTGCTTTCAATTTTCACACTGAGATACCTCAGAGAAAATACTCACCATATCTTTGCTTAAGTATTGATGACATTCATTACAAGCCTCTACAGATGTTTTCTCAAAGGTGCTGTGGCACCATTAACTCAGCAATATCTGGCCTCCCAACACATTCAGATAACTGTCACATGAGAAAAGCAGCCCTCCAAGAGGCAACTCACATGACAGCTGTGGGTGCATGCTAGCACACTTGGGTCTGAAAAAGCATTTACACTGTATGACACAGGAGTCATCAGCTTCCCAGGTATGCTATAGTCAAGCACCCACATTAGAAGAGCTCACATAAGACTTCACAGGGTATCACCCTGAATTTCTAATACCAACTGCAACGCTAATTATTGCCAGGAAACTTCAGACCACTCTCAGAATCTGTTCTGTTAATATAAAAAAAATTAGTCCAACCTTCTCGAGTACCACAGGTAGGTTTCCTTCACTCATCAGTGCATTTAGCTACAGCTTATACCTTCTGAAAGCAAAACAGTTTCAGGCAGGGCCAAGCTAGCACTTGGGTAAGTTGTTCTGCGACCACCAGAGTTACAACACCAAGGACATTTCAGCGCACATGTACCTTTGCAAAATGGTATCAGGGCTTGGAGAGATGACTTTCGGTGGACAGCAATACCTCCAGAACTTCCAAACAAGTCATGCCACCTTCCTGGCACCATGGCTGAAGCCTGTCTCCCTACCCTTATTTTTCCTAGAGCAAGTTGCCTGTGCCATCTGGAGGCTGCTCCAGATCTGGGGTGAGGTGGCAAGTCATCTGACAAATCAGATGACAGTATACAGCTGCTTGACTTTGTATCTCTTTCTTCATACCATTCCTGCTTCCCCTCTGATAACTAAGTCTCCAGGTGCTCTTTAACAGAACGGACCACCTTCAGAGAACCTCCTCCACTACACTTCCACCTTACAAATAAGTCTGGGTTTAAGGTTAGTATAAGAAAAGGTATATGTGCAGCATTTCACTGCCATACTGGATGTACAAAGGAAAACCATCCAACTAAACAAAAAAAAAAAAAAAAAAAAAAAAAAAAGAGTCCTTCATGTCCATTTCTTTGCAATAAAGATGTCTCATTTCTTTGCAATGATGTCATGGCATGTGACTTCTATGAAAAACAGTGGACAGATTAATACAAACCAGCCTCTCTTCATTTGTTAATCTCATCTGAATTTGACTTATGATTTATTTTGTTGAGAAAATGTGTGAGGTTAATATCATTATCTTCTAAAGAAAAGACTGAGCAAAACTGCAGTTCTGTCATTGTTCAGGCTGACAAAGCCAGGAGTATATTCAGAACATTTTTCACTCTGTAATGGTCTACTCATCTTTTCAGCTTATAATCAACCGCCCTTCCCAGCTGCCATATTCCAGATTGCATATTCTGCCATGCTCTCTACTTTCTTTAAAATAGCATCATTCAGACTGTGTCACAAGGATATTTGCTGCAGAACTCTGGGCTACCCTAATACCCTCAGAACATGATGTGATCACAACAGCTGGGGCAGGCTTTTGACACACTGCTGCTACTCCACTCCATATTTTGGGTATTTTTGTTTTCATTTATATGACCATTACATTGTTCCTGCCATTAATTAAATCCCCACTTAATATCCTTATTAAATGCCACTTTCGTAAACTGTTGTGCGCTTCACTAAACAATGGAATGCAGTAAAAAATTTGATTTTTTTAAAATTAAAAAGTGAATGAGGTTGCATGTTGTGAAGTCACCAAAGCCTGCTGCTACCATAACCTCCAGAAAGCAACTAGCTTCTCTTTTAAATTTCGGAACCATTCATACAGAGAATTGAAATTTGCAATGACTGGTTACTGCATTACCACACAACACCTATTATACCCTCATTCATATGATAGATAAGTCAGAAACACAAAACAGAAAAGAGGCAGGACAAGCACTTTGATAGACACAGAGTCAAGTTTTACTCCCTGCATTAGTGTTTGTATCAACAGCTGTGCCACTAGTGACTATGCAACACACTCACTTTGAAGCTTGGAAGAATAACTATTATACGATCCTATGATTCTAAGAATCCAAAATAGTGCTCTCTTTTACATTTCTGTATAAGTAATTAATTCCACAGATCTGTTTAAATTCATGTACCTTCTGCCAGCGACACGACAGGTCCTTTCATAAGCTCACTCCACAGCTGCCAGTCAGAGCCTTCAGCAATGCTAAGTAAAGATGGTCAAACAACTCTTGGACAGACCAGTCATCTGTAAACTACCAAATGCCTCCAAAAACCTGTGCTCCTTTATTTCTAGTTAAATTTAATTATCTGATACAGACACACCAGGCGTTATGCCTTACCTTCAAACTGTGCCAAGGTACAATGTATGAGCCTCAATCTCATTATTTAATAGAATGTAGCTGCTATCACTTAGCCAGGAGAAATGCTGAGCAAGCACAAGTTTTACAAGTTCCTAATTCAAAATATTTTCCATATTTGTTGTGCCCATGTATCTCCATGCCATGGTTCACTCTTTGGTCAGTACTGGTACTGACTCTCAGGCATTTCCTGTACAAAATCAACCCCAAAACATATACCACATTATCATCTGACTGCCAGCACACAAGCCTCCTTCCTGGCATATAGCTTCACTTCCCAACCACAAGGCTTTTTCTTGTGAAAGCTCTGCAGTAAAGGCAAGTAAGAAATTACTATCCCCAAAGCCTAAGAATAATAAAGATTATGACAACACTAAAAAAATACAAGTGAAGTTTAGGCTTTTAAGAGTATATCACAGAATCATGGAATGGTTTGAGGTGGAAGTGACCTTAAATCTCATCTACTTCCAACCTCCTGCCATGGGCAGGGACACCTTCCGCTAAAGCAGATTGCTCCAAGCCCCATCCAACCTGGCCTTGAACACTGCCAGGGATGGGGCAAACATAGGCTCTCTGAGCAACCTGTGCCAGTGCCTCACCACCCCCACAGCAAATAACTTCTTCCTAATATGAAATCTAAATCTACAGTGTATCATAATCATATATCATTACCACAAAGAGTAGCTAACTTCCTGAAACACATACATTTAGATGTAAATCATGTGGTCAGGAAAATGCAGAAATGGAGAAGCATGGCTGATGGTCTCGCTACCAGCAGCAACAACACCACGAGGTATTCCTGTGGTGATGCAGGGCCCAATCGCGCAGGGCCGAGCCCCAGCCAGTAAGCTGAGGGTCGAGCCGTGGGCCCCTGCCCTGGCCAAGTCACACAACTGCGCTTCTTCGAAGGGCAGAGCTCACCAGGATCACAACAATCATGGCACCCACTTCGGGCCGGTGCCCAGAGCCCTCCCCGGCATCACCAAGCGCTGCCCACAGTGCCACCAGCTGCCCTGCCCGATGGGATCTCGCTGGCAGCCCAGCCCTGTACTTTCCAGAAGGATCCCCGTTGTGCTGTGGGCCACGGTGGGTGGTGGCAATGCCTCATGGCTGCTGAGTCACACTCTGCTCATCCCCACGGAGTGGGCAGAGGGACTGCGTGGAGCCCACCTACAAGGCTGGCTCTGGTGCAAGGATCACGCTATGCAGTGTTGTGCAACCAAGAGCAGGAGCAAAGCCACCAGGCAGCCTTGCCTCGGCACCCAAATGCAGGCAACCACTTAGAAACACCACGGGTGTTGGCTCCTTGGGTTTTCTGTGTCTCTACGAGTTTCTGCTCCAGTTATTGCTGGAGAAAGGGCTTTGCTGTGCTTGTGTTCATGTTTTTGCAACACTGTTAACCAGGTTAACCCGGAAAGCATGACTAAGCTTTGTGCAGTGGTATGTGCAGGAAACCTTGTACTTACTTCAACCAAATTCTGATTCTCATCTTTTACTGTGTTTACATTATTAGCAACTTTTACGCTCTCTGCATATGTCACATGCAATTTTACCTCACTTTACCTTGAGTTTTACCTCAATTGTTACCTGTTTCTGTCACAAAACCTGAGCACTATTTTCCCAGTAACACTTTGAACTATGATTGCCAGCGTGGCTACAAAGAAATTCTGGAGCCCAGAAAAGACCATTAGCCTGTGTTAACTGAAGCACTGTGTGTGGCTTTTAGGCAAGATCAAAAGCAGCTCCACAGAAACACAGCTTTTCAGCCAAGCATTTCATCAGACTTGCAAGACACCTGCAAATCAGTTACACTACGAAGCCTGTCAACTAACAAAGACAAACCTTAGTAATACAATACAACGCAATTAGACCTGAATAATTAAGGCACTGAAGCAAATATTTTGAGACCTCAGCTGTTTACTTTCCTGAGTGAGAAATTACCCAGACTTGGATTCATAAACCCACTGAGGAAAACAAACAAACAAACAAATAACCTCAACAAATGAGTAAGCACTGTTAGATTTTGCCATATAAATTCTTACATTCCAAGGCACTGAACACCCACAAGGGAAGGAAGGCAAGAGATTTTCCACTTTTTTCTTCCTATGACATGGGACTCAACAGGGAGAAGAGATCAGCAAAATTAATTAGCATCATTAGTGTTTGCAGCTGTTTGTTTCTTGAACATTTGACTTTGTTACTTTGGGGAAGTCACTTTTTCCAAAAGGAAGTACAAGTATCATCAATGTTGGTTCATAGTAATATAAATGAGTCCTAATTTCCTCACTGTCATCCAGAGGTCATACTGAGAATAAGGTTTTACTGTCGTCAGCCTGGACCAACTGGAGAAAACAATATTGAATGGGTTATTGGCTCTTCTTCACTTGATTGAGAACTCAAGTTGAGCCACTGTGACGTAATTTGTTTTTCAGAAGGATGGACAGTGTTTCCATTTTTGTATGCTGTTCTGAACTACCTGAGGGCACAGTTTTTGGAGTCGTGTACTTCCCTAGCCACTGATTTTTAGAAGATAGTACTCCTATCTCCTCTCACATTAGTACTGAGCAGAAACCACTCTTTTTCAAGGACAGTGATTTAATGACAGTGTGTGTGCTCTTTCATTAACTTTTTTTTTTCATTATCTGAGTCTCTAAATCATATGCCGAGTTTTATTTCATTCTATAAATTTACCCTGCATTTGTTTCAACCTGGTAGTTGTCCATCAGAAGTCCACAGCTCTGCCAGCAGTAGTGCCAGATCCAACTACAGCTACCCCTAACGGATGAACTTGCAAACTCTGAATCCTGCTGTTTTTCCCACTGAAAGCAGGAAGATTACTTGAGTGTAAGACATCTCAGGAAGGTCACAGGGACAAACTGTTCATTCTAATCCTTAAATATGAAGGTTTCATGCTGTTTTCAATTCTGAGGGGAACTTTCTGTTGTTGGTTTGCTTTTTTTGTTTCTTATCTCAGCTTTGTGAAATTACTATAAAGATGAAGGCAAGAGGAAAGCAAATAGTGTTTAAAAGGAATCAGTGCAAGCTGTAATCTGCTTTTGGTTCATTTTGGCATTGGGTGTACACCTTAGCAATTTGTAGGGCATTTCCTTTACTAGAATGAAGTTATGAGTCTCTTATTATCCCTAAAATAATAGGGCACAGAAATTACCAAATATGCTATTGATCTCATGTAGGAATTTGTAGTGTTGTTCATGTGTGGAGCTTGAAGGTTTGTGCAAAGTGCACCCACAGAAACCCAGTCATGCTGGGGTGGGTGGCAGGAGGCCAGACATGCCCCTATTACACCTCTTCCCCAGACTGAGGAAGCAGCTTGCACCGGTGCAGCTGTGAGCAGTAGGCAGGAGGAGAGCCATTCTGTGGCAGTGGAGGGGCTGTGCTAACAAAAAATGTTCCGGCTATCACATAGGCTGAATCACAGAATCAATAGAATTGTTAGGGTTGGAAAGGACCTTAAGATCATCTAGTTCCAATCCCCCTGCCATGGAATTGTTTAGGTTGGAAAAGACCCTTAAGATCATTGCATCCACCTGTTAACCCATCACTGCCAAGGCCATCACTTAAACCATGTCCCTAAGTGCCACATCTACATGTCTTTTAAACCCCTCCAGTGATGGTGACTCCTCCACTTCTCTGGGAAGCCTGTTCCAGTGCTTGATAACCCTTGTGGTGAAGAAAATTTTTCTAATATCCAATCTAATCCTCTCCTGGTGCAACCTGAGGCTGTTTCCTCTTGTCCTATATGCTTGGGAGAACAGACTGACTCCCATCTTTCTGTTGTCTCCTTCTACAAACCTTGCTTCTCTAACTGTCCATGGAAGCATTGACAATAGGTCTTTGCTTATTCTTAGGCAGGATACTACACTACTAACTTGATGAGAGTTTTCCCTAGGTAAGGCCCAAACAAGAATCTCAGCATTTGACTCAGAAATCATACCTCTTGTAGCCTGTGTATGTGCATATGTCTAATTCCTCTTTCCAAGTACAAGGCTCTATGAGCATGCAAACTCCCTAGCAGGTATGGACTAACTACAGAATTCCCTATTACAGAATTCCAGAGTTTCTCCTTTTTCTCTCTCTTTGTGGTGAATTAGGCAGTTACACATTTTTGGTCCACCTGAAATTTTTGAAACAAGTCCTTTTTTTCCCATTTTAGTTCAGTCTCTTCAAACACATCACCCTCTACTTCTCAAGCTTTGTTGCAGTTAAGGATGAACAACAGGCACAGTTAAGGAGGAACAACAGGCATCTAAGTTACACAATCCTATGTATTTTTAACAGCACCTCTATTCTGATGTTGTTTGTGTCAGGGTGTCTTTGAGAGACCAGCTAATGTCAGGACTGACCTGCAGGAGCAGATGGCTTTTTCCAGCAACCAGAATGGAACTCTGCTAGAATTGATGCAGGGAAGGCTGAAAGTGAGATACTTACATTAATTTGGAAACTGATTCTGGAAACGATATAATCAGCACTTCCCTCACTCCTGCATGTAAGAAAATGCAGTATTTTTTGTTCTTTAGAATTTCTGAAACGTTTTTCTTGCCTATTTTTGGTACTTCTATTGCCTTTTTGGTGAATAAAATATTTTTTCTTCCTGTTCCTTCTTCAGACGTACGTTTTGCAGAAGTGCTTCATTTTTACAGGTAATACTCTGTTAATGCCCTATCAGCCTCCCCTCTTCATTGCATCTGTTCTGTGGATCACTTGCTGTGGAGTTCTATAAAGAAGTCAGTATTCAGTTTCCACCTTTCTTGGAGGAAAGGAAGGTTGCCCCTTACAAGCAGCAGACATTTTAGTGTGCGTAGCTGGTAATAAAACATCTCAGGAATTTCAGCTGCCATTTCTGCCTCAGAGGCAATAAAGGTACCTTTAGGAAGGCAGCAGGAGTGCGTGTGATGTCTGGTTTGAGTGAGAGAAACGCCAGCAACTCATATGGCTGCATCTGATGTTTGCCAGTTTATTAATAAAAATGAAACTTGGTAAGAATGCAACTTAGTAAGAACGAAAACAAAGATCTTTTGATATGTGGTTGGCTGGAAAATCTTATGACAGAGCTCAGAGCTGCCTCTCCGTGCAAGAACTCACAGCTGTCTCCCTCTTGAGAAGAAACCGCCGAGTGAATGAGGATGTAAGATCTTGCAGAGCGTATGTGACTGCGTTTATTCGAGAAAGGCGATGAGTCTTCATGGAAGCAGGCACCCAACCTTGCAGCCATGCAGCCGCTAACCTTGCCCGGGCATCGTCCCTTTCCTCTTCTGAGCTGACTGGAGAGAGATGAGAAGCCGGAGGGGGAAGGCAGGTGCAGGCTGCTCTCACCCTCCGGGTCCGCTCTCTCTCTGTAGCCAGCCTTGGTGC